>JAQIWT010000900.1:0-14059 GCA_034696485.1 Isohypsibius dastychi | reverse complement strand
AGAATTGTTCATTCTCAAAAATAACGAAGCTTCACGATGTTTTTGAAAATTCGCTAACGTACGGCAAGAATGTTTGAAGAGGAAACCAGCATCATGTAAGCACAGCGCAGCAGCCAAAAACGCAGAAAAATTTGGAATTATCGATGGTATGGCTTATTTCATATATGACTGCTTCCGCAGTTTCTTCAGCGTATGATTGCGTTTTGCGACTTTCTTAAACTCAGCTCGGGCTGCAAGTATAGGGACCTTAAAGGACTTGGCGACCTTAGCTCGGGCTGAAAATCTAGGGACCTTTCGAATGCCGGCTTCCGAAATGAGCCTTGGAGTGAGAAACGGGCCACAGAGAAACATGCGATTCAGGGGTTATACCGAAACTTTCGCCAAACACAGCAGATACACCCTCGCAAAATGATTGTTTCATGTTCAACGTTGAGTGGTGTGCCGCAAGCAGTATGAGATCTTCTAGTTTTCCTTACCCTCGGTTTCTGCCTTCATTATCATTGCCATTCGTCCCTCATCCTTAAGTTTGGTTTTGGCCTCAATTTCTTTCGTGAACTGACTGAACAATGCTAAAGCATGGGGACTTGGTCTGAGACGGAGGGCTATGTTTCTTGAATGAAATATGTGAACAATTGCATGAAAGTTGCGTCGAAATCGAATTCAGGAACAAGTCCAGTTTCTTTGATTTCCAACCACTTTCGAGATGAGCTTTTGAGTTTCGCTACTGAAGCAAAAAGAACCCTGTTCTTGAAACCATCTCCGTTTTTCCACATTCGTGGCAACGTTGCCGCAGACTTTGAGTGAAGATCGTCTATGCTCACACAAGAATCCGGTATTTCCAAACATCGTGCGGTATTCTTTCCAATCTTAGCTCCCCACCAAACCTCCCATCATTCAAGAATGCTATGATCTGGGAATCGTTGAGTTTTGTGGTGAACTGGATTGACCAAGAGTTTACAGTATTTCATCCGTGTGAATCATGCCGTAGCTGTGGTTTTGAAAACAAATTCACGGACTTCTGCAATCTTGAAAAGAACGGTATCAGGTATTTCTAAAGAATTTAAGGGTTCTACGTAATTTCGGGACAATACTGTTAGATCCATGTCGATAGTCTAGTGTATTTTTGTTTCCTTTTCAGGCTGTACGGTAATGAGATTTAGTTGTAACTGGTACCAATGTTTCCCATGACGAATGAAACCATCTATCACGAAGCGAGTTCGAATACATTGTCTTAGATTTCTTTGAGTCCCTGAAAAGATCCGACTCCAGTATCCTAACACCTTTGAAGTAGTCGATTTGTTTTGTCCTTGCTATTCGATGACGTTTGTAAATTGGTTTTTGTACACCTGTTCGCTGAAATTTTTTTTGGACAGTGAATGCTATATTTCGATACTCTTGAGTTCTCATTGCGATCGGCTAGCCCTACTATGAATGATAATCGTGCTCAGCGGCGCACACCGGTATTTCTGACGGTTACGCCAGCTGTTGTACCGAAAACTGCTTCAGGTCAAAACAACGATATCATACCACCTCATGGGTATTCACGAACGCCTCCAAAGTGTTCGTGTTCATGACCCCTTCCGTTGTTGGTCGTGGCACATTCGACATTACAAGAAATTTTGAAGCCTACTTAAGTTCGTTATTTACCGTCACTTACATATCTGCCAAACCCAGCTGGTCTTGCAAGCCCATGGATCGTGCTCTTCCGTTCTGATCCTCCTGAACCTGAATCAATGTGTTCTTTGCATTGTTTCGCCGTAAGGTTCGCTTTTCACATTCCCTAAGATATGCCAGACATTTTTGCCCACCAACGTCCACGGCTTGCAGTCCAGTTTCTTGGATACCTGTCAAGGATACCTGACCGGCTGATGTTTTTGTCAAGACAAAAGCAAAGGGGGAGATTTGCAAAACTATGGATCTTCGGTTAACACGCAGACCTTGTCAGCTGCCGTGCATTATTCCTTTCCAGGCAAAGTTTATGCAAAGTTACCCACATAACGCACAATCGTGATCGTTCAAGTGTTTGAGTATGATGCTTATTCGTTCTATGACGCCATTTTGTTTCTTCGCGGCACTGACCACTCTCGCCAGCAGAGGGTGGATGAATAGTGACAAGCATTCTGAGCATCTGCTCTGTGCGGGCGATCCCCCACCGCCAGTTACACTTCGAACAATCTTCTCATTCGTGTAAGAATTGTCTAGAATGTCTGAACATTGTCCCACCAGAACCTTCAGAGTTTTCTTTCATTCGTCCGTCTTTCATTCATCCGTTGAGATGAATCCTTTGCCGTTGGTCAGGGACATGAACGTCTCGAGTGCTGGAAACAAATTTTTATGGAAACAATGTTGGTAAAAATCCCGATTTGTTATCTGTGTGGTACATATAGGATTATTTGTCTGATCGGTCCCATGTGTTTTTCTGTGAAACCAGTACGGTACATTTACAGTGAATATTTATATGCTATCCAAATGTTATATTCAGCATCGCGAAGAGAATCCCGTTTGGGTATATCCTGTGATCGACGTTGAGTCGTTCAGGGACCACACTTTATTCGGGAAGCTTTCTGCTAATCAATGCGGTTGATACATAAATTCACGCTGCCAGACACATGTCGGTCACTGGAACGAGTTGCTTAGGGCATTGAAGCTGTTCTATTTAATACTGGTACCGGTTTCGAATGTTTGGTGCACGACGTTGCGATTCCACGCATGCGTTTAAATACAATATTCTGCTTAATTCTATCGCAGTTAGACATTGTTTCCAGCCTCCGTCACTGTCTCATCCGAACATTATACACATTATTTGACCTTACCGCCATTGCCGAAAACATCGGGTGTATAAGCATGGAATGCTGAAGCTGGAGCTGCTGGTCTGGAATCTACGAATTTCAAGAGCAGGTAAGTCACTTGGGAAATCACGATTCATCGTGCTAAGAATAAGGGGAGGTCCAGGAAGGGAAGAGTAACTTCGTGATAGCTAGACCAAGACATTTGCCCAGAACAAGTTGAATACGGTGCGATCGTGGTCCATCTAGCTCAATCCAGATTAGCGTCATCTTCCTGAATGTTGTATGCACGAGCAACAAGGGATCTCGGTGTGGTGACAGGCTACAAATGAGCGAGATTTCTAATGCTCACTAGCTGTACCATAGTAGCTGAAGAGTGGTCAAACCTCTTTTGTACGCCAACGACGTATAATTTCCTTCAGTTGACTCACCATCATCCAGCAATTGTCAGCCATTGTATCACAACGAATGGGCTGGTGTATGGGCGAGAGCAAGGAGAATAGCGCCGCAGCCTCTTGGTCGCTCACAACGCCACGGTTTTTCAGTGTTGTTTTTACCCAAGAACGCTGGGGTCCTGCAGTCACTCCGGCAATGCTGCAATTTCGCGATCATTCCTTAGGGACTGCCACATTGAACACTCGTGTATTTTATACATCCTATAACTGATTGCATCATTCCATCGGCCAGTCTGGTGCGAATGAACACTGGATATCTGGTCTTGACCAATGTGGTCATTGTCTTTCTAGTGGCTTTGCCCTTCGTAGTTTTCGAAATGCCGAGCCCAGTTCTATTTTCTTTGTTTCTCCCTTGTTTCCATGTCCGTCCGCTAAAGCTGACCTTGTTTTAAATGTACCTGGGGCGGTCGATTTAGCCAGACTGTAGGAATTTTCCAGATTTTTCCAGGTTAGCAAAAATATGACAAGCTTTTCTCGCACCGATAGACCACTTCGAACCAGAGCCAGCTTTGCACGCGTTAACACATTTCAGAACTGTCCTGCCCTGAATACGAAAAGGTGTTGAGTTAACTCCAAAAGAACGCTGTAACCAGAGAGTGAAAACGGCCTTATCGTTTCGATATCGACGGTGCAGGCAAAGATGTCTCACTGGGTATATTACATCTATGTTTTGGCTAGTTTGTCGGAACAACGGCTGTATAAATCTGTCAACCTGTATTTGTCCGCAAACTCATATAATTGTAGATATAATGTAGATATAACTGCACAATAGTGATAAGATCGTCTGATAATCTCCGGTAAATACAGCTTTTAGAATATGATAAATGAAACGTGTAATTTCAATATATTTTACCCGTATTCAGATAAGAACCGGACTGCTCTGTGGTTTCGTTCGTAACCTATGTATTCATATCGACAGCCTTTTCATATTCCGCAATAGTATCCACGCCATTATTGAAAACCTAAATGAGCTCGATTTATCCACGAAAAACATTTCACCTCTCTTGGTAATCAATCTTTCCGATTTCTGAGCCACATGGAGTTCGACGCTGTCTTTTCCACCAACTATTCCAGATGTTCATTCAGATTCAAATTCAATCCGTTTCACACTGTCCAGTTTTTTTTTGGTGGATGGCTCCTCACCGCATATTGTAGGCAATTCAAAAATGCTGCAGTCATCATCTATACTATAATTACGAAGTTACCTGCTTGTCCGATCCGCTATGCCTTATTTCTCCCTCAACGTTTTTGGGAGCTGCTTCAGTCCACTCTACTCCACCTCCAAAAATCCCTCTGTCGACTACATCCGTATCTGTCTCCAGTTCTTCTCCAGTAGTGTCTATAATTTCTTCCTCTGTACGGTAATGGACTGCTCGCCTATTTTCGCCTTGTGGGTGCTCAGTTTTATTGGTGTTGCATTCATGACGAATACCGACACTTGAAAATTGGTTTTCTATTAAGATTTTCAGTTGGATCATTCAACCAATAATAATCGAATATGCCCCCAACTGCAATGGCCTCTATTTTTGGAACAAAAGCCCCCTGACCTACAAATAACAGCTGCCTGTGATTTGGCCGGATTTTTACTCTATTGGTCAAGGTGGGCTATCCAGTGGCTGGAGTCTGGACAATAATGGGAATCGGCAATCCGGAAATTCAAAAGTAAGGTTCACAGTCAATTTGGCGATTCCGTGGAAAACGGAGACTTTGGTGAATTTGAATATCATATCGATGGTGCAAACAACCAATAACCAAAAAATATGCCCTCTGTTATCAGAGCCAATGCACAGCAAAACTCGTAAGTCAGAATGCCCAAAACTAGGCAAAGGCCCGCAAAAATGCCCTCCAATATGAGGCATATAACACCCGGTCGTTTGGCTGAAATTTGGTCAAGATTCTTCAGGAACACCAGATTTCAGCCAACGGACCGGTATGTCAAAGACCTGGCAACCTACCAGATAGAATCGGCTATTCGCTGGCTGAGGTCTCCCTTAGAAGATGGCCGGGTCATTTTCTCTTGTGTCCGAGCTGTTGTTTTGACGAGGTGTAAAAAGCAGTATTTGTACATTCGAACTCGCGGACTCTTACTTTACTTGGTACCACCGGACCCTAGTCTATCTCGATAACAGGGCATATCTGAACAAGCGTGACAATGCAGCCCATAGCTATCTTCTGTTGTTGTCAGCCGATGCAAGTCAAATGTCACCGGAATTTCTTAAGCAGTTTTAAAAAAGGAATCATTGTCGAGTACGTGGGATTCGCTCGATTGGGATTACGTTTAACGGCGAATTCCATTATGTTTGTAGAGAACCCGCGTGACATCCGTGATGAGATCGTCGGTGGCGAGTTAGTAGGCTATACGTTGGAAACGAAGACGTGCAGCGCCAGATCCGGCAATTAAATCGATTTAGTGCATTCCTCTCCGGAACTTCATAATCAAGGCAGTCCAGGCAAGGTACCTAAACCGGGTGTCGAGGATACTTGCTTACAAAGGGAATGTAATGGAATGTCTCTTGGCGAACGACAAGAAAAGACAGGCCCATCTAGTTCTTCCCAACCGATTTTCCTGCATCATTCTGTTGAGTTATTCCGGTAACAACGGTGGTTGTTCACGTTTTAGGCAGAAATAGGTGTCACTATCTTGGTAGTATTCAAGAATATTATCGCAATTAGGTCTGTCACAACCTTTGGAGACAATATCGTCGGGGAATGATTTTATCCTTGCTGACAATGTGCTGAAGGAGACTGGTGCGTACTTCGTGTTTCTCGCTTTCAGTACTTCGGCACCTGACCTCATGAATGAATTGTAATCAGCTTGACACGGTTCGACTTTTGTCTCGTGGAGTTCAATGATTTTTGGTTGGGTAGTAAACTCCAGTAGTGCTGTGTCTGTAGCCGTCCATAACAACCATGTTTTCGTTTGCCAATGTGTACGATTTGCCCACAACCAGATGTTCGTTGTAGTGAGCAATGGTTTCTGGGTCATTGATAAAGACCTTAACATGTCCTGTTTCGTCACAAAAATGGAGTTGGATGAAGTCCATTCCGGTTTTGTTTTTGAGAATTTCGGACTTCTCAAGGCCGAGTGCGCTAAGTTGATACTTTTTGCCGTACAAAGCAGCTTTCAATTCGATGACAGTTTTTCTATCGTGTGTCCTGGGACTCTTTGCAGTTGGTGGGATAGGGGATTGTAGATTCTTTTGAAGTCGATGGCTTTAATTCCTAAAAAGATATCTTGGGAGGTTCAACCGAGTCTGGTTAATTCTCTAAAACCTCTTCATCTTCTATCCTTTCTTCGCTGATTGTTTCGAAGCTTTTCGTGTTTGAAACATCGGCGTATGGTGTTTTAACTTTCAACATGAATTTTATTTTACGAGAAGCCATCGTTGCAAGATTTTCATATTTTGATTTGTTTGCAGAGGGGTTCATATATGCTAGTTGCTATGATGAATCCATCGATGCTAATTCAAATTCTGATACAGAAGTCAGATACTTTGGCTTACTCAATATCAAAATATATCATTACCTGAATTTCCGTAAAAAGTTCAAACGTTCCAAAGATATCATAGTCGTAAAGATCTGGAAACCTTAAAGTCTCTAAGCGTTTTGGATTGACGGTAGCGTTCATCACATAGCAATTACAGCAATTTCATTACTGCGACCTTGGAATCCTGTAACCTCCACTGGAGATTCAATGGAATTCCAATTCCGGTCAATATAAAAGATAAATTACGTGATGATCTGTTTGAAAAGTGCATCCATTGTAGATAACATCATCATTGTCAAGATGGATGCTTTCTCGTTCAAATTACTAAATCTCGAGTTACGAAAATGTTACTTGGAGCAATCTTAGTCGTTTTATTGCTGGTGACCTTGTATTTTTTACGTTCTGAAAAAGAACGCATGTTAAATTTTGAAAAACCCCCAATAGACGGCTTTTATTTTCCATCGAAATTCGAATGAACTACCTGCGGAGCATGCAACGTAATCCGTTGATTCTACAGAGACGCGCGCTCGACAAATCAAGCCTTGCGGCTTTTGCCAGATTTCAGGCTTCGCTAGAAAGAATAGTCGTCCTGGTAGTACTCGTTCGCAATATTATATCGTTCCGAAAATCTTATGACCAACGAGTTATCCGTTCCGAGGTTTCTTTGGTGTTGCGTTGCTGGGTATTGTTCCTCGTTTCGTTTGAATTGTTGTGATCTCTGTGGTTCTTTTCTTGGTTCATTATCCGGGACTGGAGTTCTGTGAATTTTCGGAATTGGCACGATCTCTCTTTCCTCATCTTCCATATTCTGGGTGATTGATTTGTCCTGGGTTGATTTTGTCATTTGACCGGTTGTAAATTTGTCCGGTGATGCACTCTATTTTCTAAGATACTCGAACAGTGAGAATTCCTTATTAGGTTCCTGATTTTGCGGAAGGTTGTATCCAAGTAGCAACGTATTGTTTTCTTCCTCTCCGGGTAATGGCTTGGATATAACCGAAGGTTCAAGATCGAGCCGTCTACGCTCAACTCCTCCGTCAGTTTGAATTGAAAAAATCAAACGAAAATACCATAAAAAACTAGAAAAAAATTCATGCTGTCTAAAGCTTCTGAATTTTCGAATCATTGCAGTTTTGAATCTAGAGAGGATTTCAAAGTTTAAGTGAACACGATGCATGCGGGGTCTTTTTGAGCACAGTGACCTTGAAACCTAGACAACAATTCATAGCAGAATTGAATGTTCGGAATGAAAGTTTGTTTAATTTTGAAGAAACCTTCCGCAATATGTCCCACGAGCATCTGGCCGGGGGACGCCCGGAGGTATTTTCTTATGCGGTGGAATCGTAGCAACATCTTCAGCAAATCTGTTCGGGTCTTTCCGAAGGTTGTCATCTAAACTCGAAGATTCGAATATTACTTTTTCATGGCTCTTTGATTCTGTAGATGATTCTTGTTGCCTGGTATCTTTGGTTCCGAATGTCACGGTCGCAATTGTTTGAAGTTCTATACCATACTCGTTCTCGATCCAAGTGTTTAGTTTTTGATGACAATCAGACTTTCCGTATACTGGAGTAGACGTTAGAGTAGACGTCAGTTTCAATCTGTTAGATAGTAGGTCATTTCCAAGGCTGTTTTTCTGGCATAACAGTTCTTAATGGCAGCAAACTCTCCAAAATCCAGTCTTGCTCTTAGGTCGATAACACTATTGCCATTTAACATCAGCTTACATGGTATCGTCTTTGATCGTTGTTTCAGATGTCATGACAGCATCCCAGTTTGTTGTTTCTTGCCGCTGATACTCCTTATTCGCTCCTTTGACATCAAATTCGTTGATTGTATATACATTCCCTTTCAACATCTTTCTCGTCATGTTGAGTGCTTCCTTGTCGTAACCAACTGCCGAAATCACCCCGGTGCTGTCACTAAAAATGGCTTTTTCGTATTCTTTTGCGCCCCCTCCGTGCCCGTGGCATGGTTTTGGTCCGAGTGACGATAAGACGAGCACTGTGAGGGGTCTCTGAACGTTCGTGTTCCGATTAATCCGACTCGATGGCGAAGGTGCCGTAAACCCATTTGTTGAATTTGAGATTGCGTTCAACTACCCCATGTCATCCGTAATGGCTTCCAACGATGAAACCCTCTCCTCTGTAACTGTCCTTGGAGAAATTCATGAGAAAAATAACTTTCAGCTCCAGGTCATCTGCTGTGATTTCGTTTGCCTGGAAAGGATTAGTTACGTTCGATGTCTAAATTTTGATGAGGTTACTTTTTCGTTCCAGAATTTAACGGTCAGTGTCCTTTCGGTCGACATGTCACGTATTCTGATCTCACGTAGTTTTTCGTACATGAAATCACTCACAGATTGGACGAAGCCAGAAGTATCCGTAATCCAATATGTTTAAGAAGGTTGATCATAAAACACAACAAACTCACCGATTTTTTGCGATCCGTCAGGCAGATCGAAAATATCCTTGTTAGTCATGATCCTCGCCATTGATGCCATCTCTTCTCTACGACGGTTGTATCACTGTTTTTTGTTCTACATTGAAGCTCAGTGTTGTCGTGGCCAGCTGCTTGTATTTGGGATCTGCTATTTCAACTTTGTATTTTGTGAATGTATACGCCTACACACGAACGTGAACGTATACACAATATTATCCGTTGAAATTATCGTACATTCCGACATAGATTCATAGATTATTCCTATGGAGAGTTGAATATCTGCGCTGCTGGGCTTTAGCGGATCAAGCGGAGGAGGTAAGGGGCTGCCTTTTCAAGCAAATATAAAAACGTGCATCACTTGAGCCACATGCAGCATGAGATCTTCTAGTTTTCCATACCCTCGGTCCCTGCTTCACCATTATATTCCATTCCTTCAAATATGGTTTTGGCCTTAATTTCTACCTAAAACTGACAGATCTATTCTAAAGCAGGGGAACTTGGTTTGAGTAGGAAGAGTTCTGGTTCTTGGATGAAATCAAGAAAATTTTTCTGACATCAAAAGGAAGGCAAAATAAACATAAAATTTCTCTCTCTTCAAGTAAACTTGTAGCCGTGGAAAATTCACCAAAGCTAGCTAAGAACCCACGTTCCATCCACTCCTCGTTCTTATTTTGTAGTTTTTCAAAACTCTAATTCTCCACGCTGAGCTCAACTACTTGCTGACTTTTTGTTTTTTGAAATTTTCGGCGTTCCTCCTAAAATTCAATACACCTTCGCGAAAGGTTTTGGTGCAGGCTGATCTCCAGATCACATAAAAGTTCAGCTTTTTGAAGTCGACTGTTTCTTTCAACACAAAACTCCCGCTTGAATATCGGTGTACATCCTGAGGATCGAGTGATTCGAATTCAATCCTAAAATTCCTGCTCGATTTTTTACTCACAGCACTCGTGGTCGTACCAACCCAGTGGCACTATTTCTTCATCGTGTATGAACGTGTAAACTCCTCGGCCTTCTCCAACGAAAGTGCCGTTTGGTACAACTTCCGTTTTATGATGATTTGGGCTAGCGGAAAAGAGTAATCGGTTACCATCCTGCGCTAGAACACGAATTGATGCATATAATTCGAGCTTTTACTTCTCCTCGAGATCAAACCTGAAATGATTTTTCTGCACATCAGCAACTGTCCAGTACTTTGCGTACTGAATCGGCGTGTCAAGGAGGGTAAAAGTAGTCAGCTGCTCGCGATGTTTTTCGAGACTCAGCATCAAAATTCATGTTCTATTTGCTGGAAGTTGCTGTATCGGTCTAAGTGGTACAGCTCAGACTTGTCATAACAGGTTCTGATTACGGCGCGCATGACCTGTGCCTGTTTGATGTAACAGAGAGAAGATAATCGGCACCCATTCCAAATGGTAACTCGCACGCTTCACGCATTATCCGTGGTGTGCACAATGGGGCGATGATATGTATTTCCGCATGAAACATGGAATTTTTCTCGAGTACCGTCGTCGAAAAACACATCGCCGCAAGTTAACCTTCTAATTGTCCTGTGGAAATCACTCAGAACCGATACGTTACAATTACAGTGAATATGTCTATGCTATCCAAAAGTCATATAAGGCATCACGAAAAGAATCCCGTTTGGGTATGTCTTGTGATCGACATTGAGTCGTTCAGGGACCATACTTTATTCGGGAAGCTTTCTGCTAATCAATGCGGTTGATACAAAAATTTCCACGCAGCCAGATACATGTCGGTCATTGGAAGTACCGTAAGTTGCTAAGTGCACTGAAAATGCTTTGTGTGATACTGTACTGGTAATCGAATGTTTGGTGCACAACGTTGCGATTCTACGCATGCGTTCGAATTGAATGCGTTTAAATACAATATTCTGCTTGATTCTATCGCAGTTAGACATTGTTTCCAGCCTCCGTCACTGTCTCATCCGAACATTATACACATTATGTGACCTTACCGCCATTGCCGAAAACATCGGGTGTATAAGCATGGAATGCTGAAGCTGGAGCTGCTGGTCTGGAATCTACGAATTTCAAGAGCAGGTAAGTCACTTGGGAAATCACGATTCATCGTGCTAAGAATAAGGGGAGGTCCAGGAAGGAAAGAGTAACATCGTGATAGTTAGACCAAGACATTTGCTCAGGACAAGTTGAATACGGTGCTATCGTGGTCCATTCAGTTTACCTCAGTTCAGCGCCACCTTCCCAAATGCACGAGCAACAAGGGATCTCGGTGTGGTGACAGGATACAAAATGAACGAGATGTGCAATGTCACCCAACTGTACCATAGTAGTGAAGAGCGGTCGAATTTCTTTGTACGCCAACGACGTATCATTCCCTCCAGCTGACTGACCACCGTCCAGCAATTGTCAACCATTATATCACAGCAAATGGGCTGGTGTATGGGCGAGAGCAAGCAGAAGCGGGAACGGCGCCGCAGCCCCTTGGTCGCTCACACAACGCCACGGTTTTTCAGTCTCGTTTTCATCCAAAAACGCTGTGGTCCTGTTGTCACTCCGGCAACTCTGCAACTTCGCTATCATTCCCTAGGACCGCCACGTTGAACACTCGGTGTATTTCATACATTCTAAAATTGATTGCGTCATTCCATCGACCAGTCTGGTGCGAATGAACGCTGGATATCTCGTCTTGACCGAGTGGTCATTGTCTTTGTTGTGGTTCTGCTCTTCCTGGTTCTCGAAACGCCGATCCCAGATCTATTTTGTTTGTTCCTTCCATGTGTCCGTGTCCTCCCCGCTAAGCTGACCTTGTTGGAGAAACCCTGGGGCGATCGATTTGGCCAGACTGTTCCGTCGACTGTTCCAGGATAGCATCAAGGTGACAAGCTTCTCTCGCACCGACACACCACTTCGAATCAGAGTAAGCTTTGAACGCCTAACAGGTTAGATTTCAGAAGCGTCGTGCCCTGAATACGAAAAGGTGTTGAGTTCAAAAGGACGCTGAAACCAGAGAGTCAAAACGGCCTTCCCGTTTGGATATCGACGATGCAGGCAGACATGTCAAATTACAGTAAACTCCCTAAATCTGAAAGCGCTCGGGACCGGCGAAGTCGTTCAGAATTCGGAACTGTTCAGAATTTAGAGAGGGGACCCTTGAGGGGGTCCAAACTTTCAAGTTGGGGGGGGGGGGGTTGTGGCGAAGTACATTGGGCTCATTGACTTTCATCATCACCAGTCTTCCGACTAAAAATGAGTGCAAAGTCGGCTGTATCATTCTTGTTTTTCGTAACCTTGCTCCTTCAGCTAGCTCTTGCTCACGATGACTTCGCATTTGATAGCATAGAGGCTAATTTATGGAGTCTTTTGATACAAAAATAATATGGGAATTGATGTTCATCAATTGTGGTTAATTACGAGCCGGTTTTTCGTCCGGCAGTCTCTTCTGTGGCTCTAACGCGCAATAAGCGTGCCTTGTACAGCGGGGTGTTTCCCGATTCTTGTTGGCTATATAAGGCCCTTTCCCTCAGTTCACTTCCAAGCATTTTTCTGTTCACCCACCCTCCCTTCCCTTTCTGTCTTGGTTTTTCTTCCTGAATAAAGGGGGGTTTCTGTTGATCGGCCCGCTGTTTCCGAATGCAGGACCTCCATCACGGCAAACCTCTCGGTTCGATCAGGCGAAGTAAATTGACCTCAAGTGCGTTCAACGCTTCCTTCACTTGATCGGGGTCATGATACTGAAGTCTCGGTGTATCGACTTCGATCACTTCATTCATCCTCGTCCTCAGAGCCACTAGCACCTGCGTGCGAAGAACTCGGGCCTGTCTCTTGATCAGCTCCATCGGCTTCTTGATCAAGCGTTTCCTCCACCACTAGGGCTGCAATTTCATTTACGTTCATCGCGAAACTTCACCACACTGGACTTCATTGTCAAAGAAAATGTATTCGTCTTTCGTACCGAGGCCGAGTTCAGCAGGCACTTCGGGCGCGAGAACTTCGATGTTCTCAAAAAAAGATTTTTCCTCTAAAGTTTCGTCCGCTTCAAAATTAATGACACCACATCTCCTGAAGCATTTCTGAATGGTCAGAGCTTCAACTTTGTTCCATGCCACCATGAGCCAACGAACTGCATGGTTAACAGTGATTTGTTTCGCGAGCATGGTTGCGTTCACCGGCTTCGCTTTTTCAATCAGCTCGTCGGCTAACGAAACAATAAAGCTGACCAGCTGCTTTCTAAATAAGTTTTCGCGGTTCGGATCACTACCTGGTCCAATGGCTGAATCACCGAGGTCATATTTGGGTGAAAAGAATCGTGGTCATCCAAGCTTTTTTGTTTGATCGCCAAGTCACACAAAAGTTTGCACGATCTTTGTTTTTGAACGCTTGTGGATTGAGCGAGTTTCCGATAACTAGCGGGGTCAGTTTCTCCCCAGTGCAGCTGCCGCAAAACAGAAATCCGCTCTGTTGCGAGCTTCCCATTCTTCGCTGACTGCTTTTTTCTACCAACGATTTGGTGGGCAGCTGACGGTAAAAAAACCCAGTCTCATCTGCGTTGAAAATGAAAATGGGTTATATAACATCTATGATTTGACTAGTTTGTCGGAACAATGGCTGTATAAATCCGTCAACCTGTATTTGCCCGCAAGTAACTGCGCAAGAGTGATAAGATCGTCTGATAATCTCCTGTAAATACAACTTTCAGAATATCATAATTGAAACGTGCAATTTCAATATAATTTACCCGTATTCAGATACACTCTGAACTGCTCCGTGGTTTAGATCCAAATATGGATAAATGACGCGTGAATGTTTTTCCTTGAGGTTAATTCCTAAGGAAGAATAGAAAACATCGCTTCTGGGCCTGAAGGTGTGACCAGTGATAGGGATTTGAATTACTGTCTAGTTTGTGAGAAT
>JAQIWT010000899.1:0-14070 GCA_034696485.1 Isohypsibius dastychi | reverse complement strand
CCCGAGTTCCCGAGTTCCCGAGTTCCCGAGTTCCCGAGTTCCCGAGTTCCCGAGTTCCCGAGTTCCCGAGTTCCCGAGTTCCCGAATTCCCGAGTTCCCGAATTCCCGAGTTCCCGAGTTCCCGAGTTCCCGAGTTCCGAGTTAAAGCAATAGCCATCGAACCTTCCGGACATATTCGACCCACCAACAACTTCAGAGAGATCCCTTACCAACGTTTACAACATTTGGAACTTGAACATCGCCAAACAACTGAGATTCAAACCCTCTTCCGAAACTTTTTCGGAAGTAGAAAGTTTTTCAAATTGAAAATGTTTTGAAAGGAAAGGTGGGGATGTGAGTGTCGATCATTTATCAAGCTGGCCTGATGATCCATTCTCATCTTCCGGTTTGCGGTGTTGCGTTACTGGAACATGAAAGCAGGAGGAAATATTTTGGAACCTTTTTAATTATTTTGATTGCACTCAGTTTTTAATCCAAGATCAAAATAATGCTGTGCTTCCGTGGTCAGTCTGTTTCTCGTTCGATCAAGCAGTTGAAAAGGTATTAAGACAGTAACGTTACCGCTACATGTAATCTCGTATTCATGAACGAGGTTTGAGTAGGGAATGGATGGATTGGATAATCCATGATTCTATCCAGTGGATAGTCATGGATTTATCCATGCATTATCCATGGATGAGGTCTTTTTTATCCGTGGATAAACTGTGTTTTGCGCTTGTTATTTCTATCCATCTGAAAAAAATCCAACGAAAACTCCAAGTTGATATTTTTTACCGAAACACAGTGATCATCAGAAATTGAAATTAAAGCTGACGCATCGTACTAAACTTGGCAGTCCTGGTCAGAGAGCGCGAAATTTTTGAAAAAAACTATCCAGTCACAGAAACAAAATCACAGTCCGTGCAACTCAAATACCCCACTACAGATTCAGTGTTTTTCAGAAAAAGTCCTTGTCAACTGAGAAGTTAAGTGACTGATTCGCATCAAACATTTCTGTCTCCTGAATTTCATCGAAATTCAAACCTCCAACCGTCAATCGTGAAGTGCTGAGGTCATCAATAGTCTCGGTACCTCCAGCAAGTCGAAGACGGTTGACAGAAGAAACCACAATACAAGCACGAATAGTTTCCGCAGTGAGTCGAGATCGCGCATACTGAAGGAGTATTCGGCCCTGAAAAATGTATTAGTCATATTCCAACATGTAACTATCTTGTTCAACAATACTCAATCCATTAAAAGATTTTAAAATCCAAACTAACCTGCGAATTCGCTCTCTCGCTTGGGATGGAAGTTGAGTCGATGGCAATAAAATCGAAGGCAGCCTCAGCCAAAAGAGGGAATAGGAAGCTTTGTTCCTTCCAGTAGCGCAGAATATTGGTGTCCCGAGGCAGTCGATGTTCAAGAAGATAGTCTGACAACTGTTTTCTTTACTGACCATTGAACTGCTGCCGTAACTGACTGAAGGATGCTGGTTCATAATCTGATCGAAGAGGTCAATCTCCGTAGATCTGTTCTTTTCTGTGGTATCCCTTCTTGCTTATTCTTTTTCGGCCATCAACTCGATTAACAAAGCTGTAGCGGCTGCTTTTTGATCAGAAGGCAAGTAAGCTGTCTTCAACCGAGGATCCAGAATGTAGCTCACAAACACAAAGGTTGGATTGATTTTGTCCCAGTACTCCTCAAGCTTCAAGAGCATCAGCCGAACAGCATTGCTGACGCGTACGTTTTCTGAAATACAAAAACACAATTGGCATCTAGCTTATCCAAGAAGCATACGCTGCTTACCTGACGCGACATGCTGTTGCAGATGACCTTTTAGCACTACCATCGCCGGATAAACTCTCGAGAGCGCTGGTTCTTCTGAACTGAGCTTGATAGTTTCGTCGAAAAAAATTTTGAGTACTTCGAGGAAGAGATCAATTTCTGCCCACTCTTCTTCCGACATTTGATAATCGATCAAACCTGGAGTTTCCATGATCAGCATTGTGACTTCAGTTCGGTACTTTCTGAATTTTTCCAGCATCAAAAAAGTGGAATTCTACCGAGTTCTCACATCGTACGGCAGCTTTATGGGAGTAAATTCTTCGTCGAATTCTTTCTGGATTGCTTGGAATCGAGTATTGGAATTCTGATGTCGATGAATATACAGAACGACGAAGCGAATTTTCTTGACTGGCTCAGCAATTTCGTCAAGTCCTGCTTTGCAGATCAAGTTCAAAGAGTGAGCAGTGCATCTGACACGGAAGAGACCAGGCAATTCGGCTTGCAAGAGGTCATAAGTTGCATCCAGATTAGAAGCATTATCCATGCATAAAGCCAAAGTTCTTCCGTATATACCGGAGTCCACCATAAGAAGCTTCAATTCATCCCTTGTTCGAGTAGCCGTATGGGATTCAGAGACTTTCTTGAAATCGAGAATGAATGATTCCGTCTTGGTCCGTGCGCTGTTCACATATTTTGCGGTGGTAACCAGAAACGGCTTTTTGAATGGATCCGTCCAATAATCACTCGTCAACGAAGGCCGGCTTCCAGCAGTCCGCAGTGTTTCTCGGATGAAATCTTTACAGCTGAGAAATTCCTCCTTGATCTTTTCCGAGATCGATTTTGCACTCATCATTTGATAAGTTGGGACAATATATTCTGTAAAAATCACAGTCAATTACGGTTTAATGACCCTCATGGCACCTCAAATATAGATAGCCAGTGGTTCTTCGAAAATGAAATACCTGACAACTATTTTTCGGGTTTTTTCTCAAACTGACCTTTAAATTGACTGCTTTTTTCAATTCATTTGTAATGTTGTAAGAAATCAGCAATATAGTGCTGGAAGATTTCATTTTCAATTCAGAGGCCACATTTGCCAACAATCAGCATAGAATGACGTGCTGCAGTTCAAATGATCTAGCTTGAAAAACTATAAAAATAATCCAGCCAAACCTCAAAAATTTTTTCTCTCAAACTAACTATTTAAAAACTTGCTTTGCAACTTGCTCGTGCTACTCACAGCGACGGGAGGCTTTAAAAGTTCTTGAGATTTTTTTTGCTCAGTTCTTAGATAGTAAGTGAGAACTTGGCCACCAAAAGTAGCCTGAAATACAGATCTGTCTGTTGCAAGAAAATGACAAATTTTACCAATGTTACCTTGAGTGAAAGATTTTTTCATGCAACTGTCAATACAAAGCAAGCTGAAAAATCAGTTTTTGACCTAACTTGCCCCAAACGTTGATCAAATTCAGATAAGTTTTGGAGGTATTGGCTGGGCTGTTACTTTTGTTGAAAGCTCAGAAAAATCAAAAAGTCTACCTACTCAAAGGTTGACGTTTTTCATGATAGTGACCTTGCGTTTTTCAGCGTTTCTTCCCAATAATTAATCTCAAACACATTATTTCAAAATTCTGTCCGGGTAAATTTAATATTTTTTCAAGCCCCATCGTTAAAGCTATTGTCCGTAATTTTAAGACAATCATTTATCAAGTAAACTCTCGAAATCAAGCCTAAAGGATTTTACCGCTATTGACCAGTATCCTAGAAAATATTATACAGATAGCAGTCAGTGGTTTTGAAGTTTAGATATCGTGAAAACACCGGACACTAGGCTAATGGCGAGGCAATCTTAACTCACCGAATATTTTCCGGAATTCTTGCTCCTCAACTATGCTGAATGGATGGAGTCTTGTACTGAACCAATCGAGAACCAGTCTGTCGATGATTCTTTTCTGACTGTAATGCATAATCGGCTGAGGCTGGTTAACGGACAGAGGAGCACTCTTATGTGGTGTATCCCCAAGATGCATCTGATTACTTGTGTGAATATGGGTCCGCAGATTGGAAGTCCCAGAAGACTTCTTGTAGTTGAACTTCTTCAAACAGATCACACATTCAACCTCGTTGGTTTTAAGCTTCTTGAAATATGGCCAGACACTTGATTTTTCAGTTGATTTCCTTCACGAGCTGCGTTTCTTTATGATTTCTACCAAAAACAAGTGAAATGAAGCTCGAATAAAATTTCTGATGGGTTAAGATTACGTACTGGGATCAAGGGGTGTTTCCAAAATAGCCTGATAATCCTCAGCTCGTTGAGGATCTGGCAGATCTTCATGGCTCGGAGAAGTTCCACAGGCTGGAGCCAACTCGTCTTCCGGTTCAGCGGTCGTCTTTTTGCGTTTCTTGCGGTGATCAGACTCTGCAAATATAACCTTTATATTTTGAGCTACATAACTCATCACCAGCTGTCTAACTCACGCTTTTCTGGGGTCGCAAGCACAGAATCAGCAGTTTCCATTCCGTCGCTCATAACTGGATTCACCTTTTTTCTCGGTCTTCCTCGCGGGTCTATCAACAACGAACCCTAAACTCAAACCACGGCTTCACAAATCAATGGTTATGCTTACTTTTCTTCATGTTCGAAGCCACAGAGGTGGAAGGCTGTTCCGGTGCATCTTCCAAATTCTGCATTTCCGATGCTGGTTTCTTGCGTTTCCCACTTGAATTTCCCCGAACAGAGTCTGCAGCGCCATCATCAGCTGTTCTTTTGCGCACCATACTCGAGAGATCGAGGGAAGATCAAAAGAAAGATCAAGGTAAGATCAAAGAGATTCACAGAAGAAGTGAAGATCAGCTCTGAAGTACCAACCTTCATAGTTTGCAGCCACATTGACAATGATGTCATCGCTTGAAAGACAGTCCCACCCCCCCCCCCCTAAATATATCTCGCCTCCCCCCTATATATTTCTCCCCCCCCCCCCCTGCCAATCCCCCTTCACATACACTTGTATCCACGGATAAAAAAGACCTCATCCATGGATAATGCATGGATAAATTCATGACTATCCACTGGATAGAATCATGGATTATCCAATCCATCCATTCCCTTAGGAAAAATAGCCTCAAGGTAGCACCTTCAAACCGACGGCCTCATCGTGTGAAACGTTGGCAATAACAGCTCACTATACGCATGGAACCCCACATATTCTGTCAGAGAAGAGTGATAGCAGTTAACGCCATCCATGTGACAAATTCCACAAATACTAAACAATTCCTCGAATCACACCGCGAAGAAAGAATGAGAAAGGTAAACAAGGAAACTGAACTCGAACCGCGAACTGGTTCATGCATCTCCACCGGGGAGGGGGATGCATATCTCGGCTGCCGTTTTGTTCCGCTTGCTGATCTATGATTTGTGATAGGGCCCCCCTTGACATGGATCACCAAACTACTCATAGCTAACGTGATTCCTTAGGGTTCACACAGTCCAGTGCAGATTTGGTGAACTTTATTGACCTTGTAGACAATGTAGATCCTTTCAGCCGAAACCCTCATAGACCTCATAGAGTTCTCGTACCATTCTTGGGCCCTGTGAACACCTCGGGAACCACTCTAGGCTACATGTATGTACAATACTGTATGTACGTATCGACCGCTGTACGTAGAGCGTGAACTCAGTGGCGAATTTTCAACACTGCTGAGAATTCAGGGAAGAAACTTCTCCCGCCCGCACAGTTCAAAGCATGATTATTCAGTTTAAGTCCTTGGTGTTATTGATTACAGGGTCCCACTAGACTACCAGTGAAGTACAATACGTAATCTTGTGAACAAAATTTAAGGGTCCACCTGTAAAACCCAAGCACCTGTCTATATCGATCCCTGTTTTGCGAACCATGGGCAATCAATTTAACTGGTTTATCTGTATTGGTTTTAACGCACGGTTTCACTTCGTTATCCTGAGTTTTCCGAACGGTTTTAATTCCACGACAAAATCGCAGTTAAGGGAAGATTGTTTCGTTGGGTTCACGAGTTTCACAGATTGTCAGTCTGTGGGCCAAGACCATCCTGACTTCAGGACGGTGTTCCCGCATAATATGCAAGAACCTCCTCTTTTTATCTCCGTTAACTCTCTAAAACGTATGTGTTGGTTTCCAGAACATCTCATGGAAAGAATATCTGGACTTCCTATCAGAATCCAACTGTATTCAGCTCTTCTCCGGAATATTTCCTTTTCAGTTCCCGGGCGGGTCGATTCTACTGACTCCGGATTCAAATCTTTTTGAAATTATCATATTGAACACCATGATAACAAAAAGAATAAAACCGACAGCAAATCGTCCGTCGGAGAGATCAATGAATTTAAAGAGAAACTTTCGAGCAGATTTCTCGGAGGGCAAATAATTTACAGACAGCGACCCGAAGAGATTTGTTCATATAGCTGTACATCATCGGGTTGACCTGAAACAACAGTATCTTCTCAAGAAACAAAAATTATTGTCATCGCGGCAACATTGGTCTTACTGCCGAGTTGATGAAAACGAGCGATTTGGCGAAAAGCATGAACCACACGTCCCTCCAAGGGTCGGCTTCAGTAAACACGTTGTGTATCATGATGGCTCGATATGGGAGCCTACAGATTACGAAGACGACGACGACCGCCAATAGAAGATGAAGAGCCTGTCAAATGCGTCGCAAAATTTAAAAGCAGAAAAGTCAGCTCGTTTTCGTGTCGCTCTGAATTGGATATGACATCAGATAACCACAAATTCAAAACTTCAAAGGAAAAAATTGGAAAATCAGACAGATCTGAAGTTTGGATTACGTTGATCGTAAACTCAGGGCAACTCTCACCCTTCTTCTTGCATTCAAGCTGCGCTGTGTTGGAGCCTGTTTGAAGATGCGAACAGTTCGGCCTCTACCAACCTGCGAACAGCTGGTACTCACAACTGCCGGATCGTTATTCTGCGAGCTCCTTGAACCAACGCTACTCTTCGAGATGATGCTTGAATCGCAACTTCTAAACACTGAGTGATTTCCTTCCTGTCTCAGTTTGGGGATAATCCTCCAAGTAGCGAAAGCAGCGAAGATAAGAGGGATCAGATAGAAAGTAATAAGGTCTGATACAAAGATGATTTTGTATTGGTTTGGAGACAGTCGCAGTTCGCAGGTCTTGATTTGTGGGTCATCTTCGTCTTCACGAATCTGTGTCAGGCCCAGCCTATCAGAATAATATTTGCATCAGGTTCTGTTTCTTCCAACATCTGGTCTCACCAGGGTAGACAGTATGCGATGGCGAAGAACCACACTCCCAGGACAATCTTGTTTGGCCTCACGACAGTGCAGAATTTCTGCTTTAAGAATGGATGCACGACCGCTATGTATCGTTCAAAAGTGTACGCCAACAAGCTATAATAATTATTTTTAATCTGACAATTCTACTGAAGTGTTCCGAGTCATACCTCAGGCTCCCGGCGTTGATCCCCAAAAAATTCTGGAACACTATTATGGAGCAACCGACTTGACCAAATATCCAATTGACTCCAATCTGATCGGCAATTATACATCCCGGTATTGCCCATAAAACAATGAGATCGGC
Source organism: Isohypsibius dastychi (assembly GCA_034696485.1). Taxonomy (NCBI): domain Eukaryota; kingdom Metazoa; phylum Tardigrada; class Eutardigrada; order Parachela; family Isohypsibiidae; genus Isohypsibius; species Isohypsibius dastychi. The sequence goes on along the minus strand of JAQIWT010000899.1, from coordinate 6,710 downwards.
GTACGCCAATGAGACCTGAAATGTACAATATGTTGCATTGGTGACGAACCATTTTTTTATTCATTTCGATGTACTTTTAAGGTTTGCGCTCCCCAAATGATCATACATTTGACGACAGGGGGGGGGGGCAGACTGGCCGATTTCAGAGGAGTTTGCGCCAGCCAACCACAGCTACTCGCTCATTCATAGCCCTGCCTCCCTCGTAACGAAAGAGTTTCAAGGAACTTTAAAACACAAAGACAAGTGACCGGTTACCAGTCCTCACCTCGACAACCGACCACCGACAAACAATCGATGTCGGTGACGTCATAAACTGTGCAATCAAAATCTGTTGAGACGTGGTCCGATGAGAAATTCTAAAAGTGTTGAAGGTTGCGCTATCGGTGACGCCAGCGACCGGACATTAGGATGTGATTTACAACCAGCAGACACTATCAGCCGAACGTGATGTTTTTTAAACAGATTCTACTGGTTTCTTTTGCAGCTTGGCTACATAGTAGGGACTTTTCTCTTGGGGTAATTGTAATTTCGGTGTAAATTATTTGTGAACTTTGGCATCTAAACAACTGAAAGCGAAATGCCAGTTAATGACAGAGTGTCAAAGAAACCAGTCCAAAAGCCAGTCCAATTTGTCTAACAGTGAATGCAAATCCGCCGTCTAAAAGAAGTGCTTACCAAATAACAATAGGTTGGAGTTTGAAGTGATTTTGTACGTTTGACACAAACGATCAAAGTGACATTTCCAACAAATCCAAACAGGAAAATAATCAAAAAGATAATAGGTGCGACAATGCGGTATTCAAGTGGATAATGCGAGCCGAAGCCTAGGTCCTCCAAATGCTCACTTCCATTCATCATCTCAGATCAGCCGCAATATTCACTTTAGATGAAAATCGAAACAATGATGTTTCACCCAAATTCGAAATCCTGGCATAAAATAAATCTCTTTCTCAACTGGCCGAGTTGGCCAGAATTTTAAGGCTGATGACCAAATCGCCAATTAGAATTGTAATGATAGTGATCTGAAACTGACACCGAAGAAAAGAAACAGGAAAGATCGGAGGTAAGATAAATCAGTTGTCTTCTTCAAATATTACTGAAGGAATCAGGTACCAACAAAAAGTAGAGCTTGATACCCAGCGGCAAGGTTCTGTCAGTCAGTCTAGCAATTTGACCTTTATTTGATTGATTTGATTCGCAATGGTTATACTAGGCTTCAAGGATTTGAGATGCTACCGTGTTGGACTAGTTTGTCATGCACAGTTGTTGTCGCTTTGTGTTAATGATGAAGGGGGAGGAGCAGAGCTCGCTCGAAGGTCCTTGACTTGTTCTTGGAGAACACAAAACAATATGGTAGATTAGTAACATACCGACATTTAATCCGATCACAACAGCGTGAAACAGTAATTTGCAATGAAGATGTAGGTCAGCGGCGCATGCGGTTGTTAGAATGTAAAGTACAGTAAAACCGGTAAATTGAACACCGTGAATCTCGAACACCTGTCTATGTTGAACGCTGGTCTGGGAACCGGCGCTTGACCAGTGTTTTTTGCTTGGGGGGAACCTGCGAATCTCGAACACCTGTCTATCTTGAACATTGAACACTTTCTGCTGAACGGGCTAGCAAATTTCGACCTGTTAGATTGAACAATCACCAGTTTCTAGGCAAAATTTGATCAGAAACATGAATTTTATTGTTATATTTGATTTTTTTTAGTCAGTTATTGAGTGAAAGAACGCAGAATCCAAACGAATTGCTCGAAAGTCGATGGAACAGTCCACTCGTGATCACTTGGTTAAAAATAAAGCGGAACCCTCTATAGATTCACGGGAACTCCACTTCACCGTTTGTCGACCCCCTAGGGGTCCAACTGTAAATCTCGAACACCTGTCTATCTCGAACACTTTTTCGGAACCCTAGATGTTCAGTTTAACCGGTTTTACTGTACCAGTAAAACCAGCAGGGGGAAAGCCCATTAGTTGGCCATCTTGTTCGTAAAGTCTGCTGCCCAGTGTCCACTTATCGTTGTTTCTGATATATCGATCGACAGATCTCAAGGAAATCTACCCGATAGCGTGCAGAAAATCGTAGCTAGTTCATCAGGTGAGAAGTATACTTATCGTACTTATCGTATACTTGTCGATACGTATCGTCTTTTGATTGATACATTTTTATCAATCAAGGGTTTTCTCAGTTTTTCACCAAAGACAAAAGGTCATCGTGTAATCGCGGAAATTTGCACAGATAGAAAGATCTTGAGGAGAACTGTCACACCTTGTGTGTTTCATTGCTAAATAACCCTTGGAAGCGCCCTTTCCATATCAGGAAATTTCAAGATTTTCAAGGCTCCTCCAACACAACTGTTCTCACTGCTTATGTTGAACCGCCTCAGTAGAAAATTGAAGTTTGTTCTGGGGTTTAAATGGTCGTTCAACCATGAACCAGAAATATTCGGTGGACATTCTGTTGTTAACCTCACTTGCACTGACCGGCAATCTTTCAAATCAATTGCCCCAGTCGGCGTTCGGCTGATATTCGGCTATTGATACTTGTGAAATTTGGTTAAGAAAAACAAAAACAGCTCATGTAACTTACCCTACAGCAATGTTTTTGATGAACCGGGGAAACCGGGTTTTCTCCCGGTTAAAAGAAATTCCTTAAACTTTCACCCGGTTTCCCCGGCAGTTTTTTTGGTTCCGGGTGAAAAATAATTCTTCCCCGGGAAATCAGGGGATCCGGGATTTGCCCTGGAAATCTGCTTAAACTAACGCGAACTTTATTTGCTTGACTAAAACAGTGCACGTTGGCGTAGGGAACCCTGATCAAAACCCTGATCAAAGCAACAAAGTCAAGATTCTGACCATCATTCGACTGAGAGAAAGTTCTAATAAACTACAGTATGCATTATGCAAATGATCATAAAAACTAACGCGATACTCTTTTATACTCGCCCCATAGAACTGCTCGGTCATAAGCATCAATACTACATTCAGAAACACAATTCCAACAGACAATTTCGTAAACTCGTCAGTATTTGGCGCTGTTTTTCCAGAGATGATAAATCTATTTCAGTAATCTCCACCAACTATATCTTCACTCACAAATTTTTTAGCAGACAGAATCCTGGGGGAAAAATTCCGTTTCAACTTACCCCAATATGGTGACATGAATTGAACATGAGTGTGCTGACATCACATCTGCAGATCATACAGGGAGGTTGACCTTGAGCATTGGCCTTAATCCCATGCTCCTCAATCACAGCCAGTGCCATCCTTGCTCGCTGTTCCGATAACTCGGCCATGTCCAATTTTGCTAAACGGGACAAAAAATATGACAAATCCTAAACTCTTCAGAACCATGTCTCCAAAAGCAAACCAGCGTTAACAGAAGATCTCACCTGTCAATTTCCGGATTTGGTCTTCTTGAACTGAGCATCTTATCGTTGCATTCATTCCTCATTAGGAAGAAGGCGTCTACTATTAACAGCTGAATGGGTCGTACCACAAGGCAGCGTCTCCCGAAAAACCCAAATTGTTTTGTTAGAGTACATTTACGGCCAAACACCATCAAGCCAACTTCCTTCGTTTGCGCCCCGATAATGGTCAGACAGCACTTCCTGTCCGTTGCTCAAGCAATGTCGCGAGCTTGGAGGTGTACCTGTAGTTAAGCGATGGAGCTGCAGTCCGATCTCTGAAAAGCTTCTTCTGGAAAAAGTTTAGTCATTAGGAGAGATCAGTGTTGCAGATAGAGAGATTGGGGATATTACCCATTAGAAGGAAACGTCCACTTTTTTCCCATCTACTTCACAAGTGATAATCCCCGGAAAAAAACCACATAAGACATGGTTCTGTCCACCACTCTCTTGACTTAAAGATACCAAAGGTCACAATGCGAATGCAGATCGCACGATGTTTCTCAATGACCTCGTAGAATAGAAATAAATAACCCACGGGAAAGAATAAAGAAAGCCCTGCGTCTTCGACGGATGCGTTCCAAATTAATCGGAATTCCATCAGGCGAAATTTCGAGCTCCAGAACATGTAGACTTTGCGTGCCAATATTCTGAAGTGATGTCTGATCGAGCTGAGCGCATGCCTCAGAACCGGAGGAAGTTCTAACGATTGGGCAGGAGAAGAGCACTGGACTGAGAAAATGTCACTCTTCCAGGAATATAACAACAGCTATTGGAGAATCAGTCAGGAAATCTGTGCACTATCAGATTCAAGAGCAGGTTTCCAGAGAAAGCTTCTTGAATTGAATGTGGCGATTATGAGCGAAAAGCGAATGAGTATGTGCGTACATGAGTACATTTGTTACCCCTGTAACCAGCGATGACCAAACGTAACGTGGTCCCATTGCTGCAACAATGTACGCTTTGAACACACAATTTTCAGGCGTGATGAGTCATGTGATGGAACAGCGGTGGTAGACGCTACTATGGTAGAGCAATGATGGTATGGGTCTCATTGGTTTTGAGTTGGATTTTATGTTTCATAATGGCTGCTCGCACGGAGTTTTTTCAAGTTTTCCACGGAGTTTTCTGCCGGCACGGGATTCTTGCACGGAGATTTCTGCTCGCACGGAATTTTGAAAAACGAAATTTTTCAAAATTGAATTTTGCACACCAGTCACCAGGTAACAAAATACCGAAATATTTGTAATTGATATTTGTACTTTCCAAACTGCCTGTTTGTCTACGTACTCAATACCAAATTTTCGTCATGGTGAACGGAAAGACTTTTCCGACGTTTGCGGTATTCACAGAATACCGGAAAGCATTCGAGAGGAGAACATTTCAAACGTTCACCGTAATTAGATCTAAACGCTTCCCCGTCGATCATGAACTGGCAGCCACACCGGGATATTCTGAAATTGAATACGGTTGTGTCCACTCCCACGAAAGAGCTGGCGAGGGCACTGGGAAAAGGCCAGTCCAAAGGACACGTGAGACTGGATGTCCCGCGTCTTTCAAGGTGATTGGGAGTATCAAATCCAAACCTCTCATCGTCAAAAAAGAGCAAGACGAAACAGCCCACAATCATACCCTTAGCGCAGATTTCTGGAAGCTCGAGCGTGAGAACAGATCACTCGATGAGAAGGAAGAAGATATTGCGAAAAACTTGCTAAAGAAACATGTGCCGGTCAGCCAAATCACCAAGGTTATTGCTTCTCAAACTCGGAAGTCAGTTCTGACCAAAGACGTTCACAATCTAGTGACCAGAATGGATGAAAAATCGAACAAAGGGAAGTCCGAAGGAGAAAGTCTGAGGGAACACTTGGATGAACTCAAACAAGTAAGGCTCCGATTCCCGCATTAACGCAGCAGTAATCAACTGGCTGCATACGGAATACTTCAGTACTTAAACCGAATCACTGGCAACTTTTGACGAGAGAGGGCAACGCAATTCGTTTTTACTGCTCGCTAGGGTTTGCGTTGACGGCCGAGACAAAACGCCTTATTGGACATCTTATGAAGTTGCCAGAAGGCACGTCTATAAACGTGTACTACGAGACCTGTCAGAAACAACGCGGTCTTGACTGTGGACTCCATGCAATTGCAATGGCAGTGGCATTCCAGAATCAAGAAGACCCAGGACAAGCAAGGATTGATCACGAAGTTATGAGGGAACATCTGGGGAGTTGCTTCGAGGATCGTAAACTGACTCAGTTTCCTCGTCCTCGGACCCGGAACGATTTCACCTTGGTTGACAGATTCAGAATGATCTCTTTTAAGATTCCGAAACTCTGGCATCAGAAAATTAATGCTCCTTCTCCTAGAAAATCGAAAAAAAAAATACTCCGTGCGAGCAGAATTCCTCCGTTTTTCTCCGTGCGACCAGCACCGACCTGTATGTTTTCCGTGATGCGGAGGAGTTTTTTCAGTTTTCACAAAAATACGTGAACAATAATTCGCGGACGTTGAAGGTCAAAAATATGAACATAATGCCCTATATGACTACTTATACAACCCATCTAAAGTTCTGCCCTTTTTTGAAAAAGATGATTTAATTGCCGGACAAAATAAACATTTCCGGAACTATCATAGAAAAATGTTGGACCTTTGAGAAGTATGCAGCAAATGAAAACGATGGTGATCATCACAGCTATGATCTGGTCGCTGCAGTTATTGTCTCGCCTAAGGGCTTTTTGTACAGGCAGAACCGGTCTTGATGAGCTTGTTCCACTACGCTAACAAGCCTCCAAGGTGACCACGTGACTTGGATCACGTGTCAAACTAGGGGGGACCAGCTAGAGGGACTTGAGAGGAAAAATTGTCTTTGGATTTTATTTCCGACCGATTCGGATTTGACCTCACTCATGTGAGGCGACATATTTTGTAGAGAATTTAAAGCTCTACAAGTGGGTCCCAACAAGTTTTCTGAAAATCCATCAGAAAAGCCGTGCCCCTAATTTTGGAGAAACCCAGTGAAAACATGGGATTTTTTATACCACAAAGCGATAATATGTTGTCCCCCCTTCCTGCACACGACGAAGGCAGGTACGCTGAGTTCATACTCGCATTACATATGGATATTGTGGTACCGGATATTAAAAAAATGTCCGTCTTCTCTTCCTTGATTTGTCTGTTCCAGCCTCTTGTGAGCCCTGATTTCTGGTCCAGAAAATTCTACTGATCTTTCTGCAAAAGACCATCTCTATAAACGGGATTCGTCGTGTGCATATTGTCCTGTGTCTTCTGTGTTGACTT
>JAQIWT010000898.1:0-14078 GCA_034696485.1 Isohypsibius dastychi | reverse complement strand
TACTCTGGGTTGCCGCGAATCGCTTGGCTACTGGGGATTAGACTTGGTTTGATGGTGGAGGTTGTGCCGGAAAATGAAGAAGGGCTTGAAGGTGGCCAGGTTCGATACTTCTCGTTGGAGGCCGTTTGACTCCTCGAAAAGTAGGATATTTTCCGTAATTTATTATATTATGAAGAGTGGAACTGATCTGTAAGGACACTATTTAACTGAACATGACTCGCCTTGTCTATGTATTTTGCAGATCACCTATCTTGCTGTCCCTTCTCTCAACTCTGGTATATATGTTCGCTGGTATGCTGCTGGGGAAGACCGCAATTTGGAGAGGGGAATAAATAATGGTTAAAAGCGCATGCGAAAAAGTACCTACTCAAACCTGGCCGAACCTCTAACGCACCTCCTCAATGTAGTCCCTGAACATATTACAATTATATTTAAAGAGACCCCGTGCCGGCCCCGGTCGCGTCCTCTTCCTTTCTGAAATACCGGACATATATAAATAACATCCCTGTACACTCCCCATGCTCCCAATTGTCATGTGAGAATGAGAGGAGATGAGATATGTCGGTTACGATATAACGATAGTTAATTAGTATCCTTCGTAAATGTATCTCGTAATGAGTGTGCGTTGTCATGTCATCTTGTCTGAGGATGACGAAGAAGGACAACCGACCTCGTGTCCAAACTCGATCATCCCGCTAGGGTAGGAGAGTGCTTGATGACAAGAATGGTGGTGGGGGTGTTTTGGTTCACGCGCGCATGAAAGAGATGGAATTTTTAAATAATACAATTTTAAATACAGTTTCCCTGTGGATCTTGCCGCGTTCGAAGGCTTTGTCTGCGGCCCTCGCCTGAACCGACCGAAGACTGATTTCCGTTGGCGCCGTTTGTGCACGAGTGCGATCGGCCACCCGTGTGTGTTTGGACCAGGGTTTACATCAGAAGCAGATTCTCGAGCATCTATCCTAACAAAAGCCTCGTTGTTTTGACAGGAGGATCACCGCTCGCGCGATCAACGTAGTTTTTAGTTTAAGTTTTCCAAAGATGGCGGTGCTCCGATTTCTGACGACGATGCTTTTGGCGACCGCGTATGGGGCGCTTGCACAGTCGTGCTCTTCTTCGGATATAGCAAAATTGCCGAGTAATGACGCATTTGTATCACGATTCTTCATTTGCTATGATGATGATAAGCTTACTGTCGGGGACTGCTTCGTGAACGCCACTGGGATTGATCCAACCTGTGCTACCTGCTTTGCCGCGTCGTCAACTTGCGTAGCTTCAAACTGCTTGACAGCATGCCAGGCATCGCCAAAGACTCCCAGTTGTGTTCAGTGTGCTGAGTCGAGCTGCCAGGCAAACTTGGACACTTGCACCGGTACCTCTGGGTTCAACTTTGATCCTTGCCAGGGATTCTTCTGTAACCAGCCCACCTGGGTGCTTCCAGTTATTATTGCTGGAAGCGTCGCTGGTTTTCTTATTCTCATAGTGGCGCTGTTCTGCATTGTAAGACGATCGAGAAACTCGGACTCTTCATGCCTGCCGTCGTGTCGATGTTGCAGCGGCAGACTTAAGGATGATGAAAGGATAGAGGACAGACTGAGGCGACAAAATCAAGAACGTATCGAGCGACTCAATAGACAACGAGATTCTTCAACTACTAGCGCAATCAATTACGGCAAAAAGCACGACATCGGGAGGCAGGTTGGTGCCGAATTCCTGTCGCAGGAGGTAGATAGTTTTGAAGTTGGAAGAGATCTCGAGAAAGATCCTTTCGATAAACCAAAAGATGAATATCCTTCGCTACAGTCCCGTCGGGTTACTGTCGATAAAACCGAACACAACATCCGTGCGTCGAAACTTCCGGAAGGCTTCCGCATCCAGTCCATTCAGCCTGGTCTCACACCGGACATGATATTCAACATGGACACCGTTCGCTCTATGCAAGAAGCTAATAAGGCCGCAGCGTCCGTGCCTGCCGCGGTTATTGCATCGCATAAGGCGCTAAAGATGATGGGAGTTAACGAAAACGACGTGCAAAAACCTTACTCGGAGCCCGTGACTGCGCGAGTTGAGAGAATTGCAAAGGCTGCCAACAAGCAAGGTCTTATGTCAGGAGGGGCCACTGCTAGTCTTGGAAATCAAATTGCAGAGCAATTCGCTGTCAAGCGAAAGGCTGCCGAGGAGCGTGCCGAGGCTTTTCGTCGCGCACAGCTCGAAAAGGAAGAAGCCAAAATCCGAGCTGAAATTTCAAGAGAAAACAAGGTTGAACTTCAAGAAAAACGCAGGACTCTGCGTGAATCACAAAAGCTCAGTCCCGAGGATGCTAAGCGTCTATCACTTGCTGCTGCTGCTCGTCGATCTGCGAAAGCTGCCGGAGAGGTTGCTTCGGCAGCAGGCAACAGGCTCAGGGATTTCATCGATAAGACGGAGAAGTCCTAGGTGAAACGGGTTTAGGTGCTCGCTTTGTATATGTCGACTATTAATGATCTATTAACCAGAAATCAATCAATAGGCTCAGCATTCTAGATCGCTCAACTGCTAGGAGAGCGTGAAGCTTAATGTCTTGGGTGGTTAGGTCTACCCAAGACATTATGTGCTTCGTAGACTACCTACTACAAGCAGATGACCACGTGAATGTTGCGGACGAGGGCCAATTGTGTCAAGACCCACTTTTTGCTTGAGCAAGTACCGAGTACAACGCGAATGGATGTGTTAATGGATTTCATTGCTGAATTTTATTTTGACCACTAACGCTTTAATTAAATACAAGTAAATATATCCTTCAATTTTAGAAATGTGTACGCTGGTGATCATGACCGCGACCAATCCTCTGCATTATAGAGCGGGCCCAGAATGGGACTGCGAATGTATTCGTCGCAGAGATTGGAATTCGCAATTTGTGGAGCCCTCTGTCTCATCTTTTGCACCTCGAATGGTTCCATATCACGACATCTACATGCGTAGCTTCTCATAGACCCTTCGATAAAATGCCATCTCAAATATGCAGAAAGCAAGAAATGCTCATCCAACGGAGAATGACAAAAGAGGAATGGGACCGTAGTGTATTAGGAGGTAGGCTAGTAAGACTAAGAGTTTCGCCATAATTGCATCTGCGGACATTGAGTCGTGCCCTTTCTCCTTTTAGTGGAAATGAATATTCTTATCTAAATAACAAAATCTAGACTAGCATGATGTCATGATAACTATTAGAAGACTAAGGGGCTAAAATCAAAAGTACCAACCAAAAGTAAGTCCAACATATCGCATGTGATATGGTACATAGTGCTTAGTTACAATGTGGCAAACGCTGCGATTACAATAGATAATACGACCTTGAATCATTCCCGCCTTGTACATAAAAATATCCCAAGGGGGAAACACCGTAAAGATATTCCGCGGACTGCTCTACTCATGCACAGAGACCGCGCGGTACCGTGGTAAGCACGAATATTTTCAATTGTATAATTACATCTATTTGCTATGATTATATCGGGTCGTTTACCCCTTGATATCCTCGCAATAGTATATTGCTCAAATCAATTATTATGTCCAAATTGTGCTTAATGCATTCCCTCATGTTTTCCCTTTTCCTTAGGATCAGCAAAATTTGTACGTAAAGGTAGAGGTATATATATATCAAAAAGGGGGGGGGATAGGGGAACAGCGGGCTATGTATTTTCTTAGAATTATGTATTTTTAGAGAGGCGAAGCATAGGGCGATATATAGATTAAGGTATATGTATATAAGTGCTTTTTATTGTTGAATCAATTTGCTAACTTTCCCGCAGTCGCAATAAAATGTAACTAAAACAGGCAAAGCAGGAGAGATATATATATTGAAATGATAAATGCGCAGACACAAAATTCAACCGATTTTTTTTTCAAAAAGAGGGTTACGATTCGTACGATCGTGCACAAAATTCCCCCCGAAGTCTAGTTGCGCACATCAAAGTCGTCAATTTTCGAATCGCAACAACAAGCGAGTTGCCGGAATCAAAAACCACATAAGTACTAGCAGAGGTTTACAATTCCCAAATCCAAAATAAAGAAAAGTAAGTTGGCTCCTCTCTATACACCCTCCTCAACCACCCTGCAACCTTGTTTTGTCTTGCAACGCCCTCGCTCGCCCGCACCTTTAAAGGAATCAACGGCACGAACCGCGGATTCGAAATCCGAGGTCTTGGGAACGACTTTTCCCGTGGATTTTTGCATGTTTACGAGCCAAATCGCTTGAGAAACTATCCACAAAGTATCTCCCAATATATTTTGATGATTTCCCCTCGCCGACCGTGAGGTTCTAAGGTCTGAAATTTGAATTTGGCGCGCTTGGAACCCGTCGCACGCTCGGTCCAGTCTGGCGCGTTTCGTGTGTCGGAGCACGAAAAACCTTTGCACACAGTGCGCGTACCGTTCTCAGGTTCAAGAGGAAAAGCCTTTGCCCTCCCCCCTTCCCGCCCCGCGACAGAAACAAAAGAAAAAGTTGAAGGAAAATGAATAAAGCCCTCTCGGCTCTTGCTTTTCCCCCCTTACACACTCTCTCTTTTCTTTCTATTCTCCTTTGCTCTCGCTCTCTCGCTCTCTCGCTATCTAAGGCAAACAAACAAAGCCTTGATAAAAGGAAACAAAACTAACGGGAACAATATCAACAGTGGTGTCCCCCGACGAAGTTACCGAGTACATCAAGGCCAACGCTGAGAAGCGTTCGGGCGGCGTCAACGTCAAGACCCTCGTGGAGAAGCACGGCGAGAGTGTCAAGGCCGCTCTCGAGGAGGCTGTCTCCAAGGGACTCCTCGAAAAATCGAGGGCCGTCTACAAGGTCAAGGGTGCTAGCGCCAAGAAGTCTCCTAAGAAGGCCGCTGCTAAGCCCAAGGCCGCCAAGCCCAAGGCTGAGAAGAAGGAGGGCGAGAAGAAGGAGACCAAGAAGAGAACGGCTAAGCCAAAGGCCGCACCCGCTGCCAAGAAGGCTAAGGCTGAGGACGGCTCAGCAGTCAAGAAGCCCAAGGCTGCCAAGGCCGACAAGCCCAAGAAGGCTGCCTCTGCCAAGCCCAAGGTTGCCAAGCCCAAGGCTGAGAAGCCCAAGAAGCCCGCCGCCAAAAAGGCTGCCGCCCCCAAGAAGGAGGCCAAGCCTGCCGCGGCCAAGACTGCCGAACCCAAGGCCGAGAAGAAGGCCAAGGTCGCCAAGCCCAAGAAATCGCCTGCCAAGCCCAAGGCCGAGAAGAAGGCCAAGGTTGCCAAGCCTAAGGCCGAAAAGAAGCCCAAGGTTGCCAAGCCTAAGGCTGAGAAGAAGCCCAAGGCTGCCAAGCCCAAGGCCACGCCCAAGAAGGCTGCCAAAAAGGCCTCCCCCAAGAAGTCTGCCAAGAAGGCCTAAACGAACTTGCGTTAGCTTTTGATATTCGCTGAGAATCGTTGAATCGGTGATCAGCGGCGTTCAAACGCGTTGCGTAATTGTTTGTGCCTTTTTACTTCTTAGCCGGTTTTTGCATAGGTAGCTTCATTCATTGTGGTTCTCGGTTCTTTGCGTGAGCATCGTTAGACTTTTAGATCATCTTATAACTCGAAATAGAAAAATCAAACGATGCACATACCAATCATCTTGTGGTCTTTTTAGTACCATTTCTCAGATGGGGTCTGGTATATATGTCTTAATGGGCGGAAACGAAAAGCTGAATGACGAGCTACACAAGTCATCAGTGGGATCATAGGATGCTCGTCCTCTGAGTGCCTGTAGCCTCTGGGCCCACGAATATTGAATAAACGATGAGAACGCAAAGATCTATTTACATAGTTTCACTTAGCTATTCCTACGCTGCTTCTTCTTGGGCTGTGTTGCAGGCTTGGAAGACTTGGGAATAGGTTTGACATTCTTTTCGCCCTTTTTCTTTTTTGATTGCCACTTGGCCTTCTCTGCCATCTCATCATCATTTGGGTTATCAAGAAGGCCGGCAAAATCTTCGGCATCTGCGTAGAGAGAGTACTTGCCCGTTTTACCAGTATTCTCCTCATCGTCGGTATCACCATCATCATCGGAATCATCGTCCCCTCCAAGCGCCATGTCATCTGCGTCCTCATGCTCGTCGTCGTCAGATTCAAAGGCAGCTTCATCTATGTCAATTTCCTCATCCAAGTCGATGTCATCTTCATCGTCGTCGTCCTCTCCACCAGGGGTTCCAAGTTCCGCCAAGAAATCCTCATCATCTACATCTGCATCCTGCCCTCCCGCAGATTTCTTGAGTAGGTCATCAACGAGCGAATCTGCAAAGGCATCTTCCATGGCCTCTAGATCAACGTCTCGGCCTGCAGCAACACCCTGTGCGAGGTGAACGCCCTGCTTCTTCAAATTGTCAAAATATCGGTAGAAGAACCGGTCCGTTTCCTCGCCAATCTTTGCGGAGTGTCCGGAGTACCGTTGATGAAATGACTCAGAGTTGACTGGCATATTGTGAGCCGCCCTTGCCCCGAGCCTTTGCTCTCGTCCCTTCAATCCGAAAGCTTTAGAGCCATCATTTTGGAGTCTTTTCTCCTTAGGATTACGGTATACAAAACGATCGAGAAATGTCGCAAGCGAGAAGTCGTGCAGGGGGTCGCCATCGTATTCAATAGGCTCGCGATCAAGGATACGCCTTGCAAATGCTTGGACAGTAGGATGGTGGTGCGTTCTGAACAGCTCAAGCTCCCAAGCCACGGTGGTTACGGGTGCCAAAGCAGACTGATTCACCTTATCCTTCTTTTGCTCATTTGCACCAATCACATTCCCCAACGACGCCGCCGACGGAGCCTGCGTTGACTGCTTCTCAGCGCTTAAATCAGCATCAGTATCGTGTTTGCGGTTAACAGTCTCTTCTCCAAGCAGATCCACCAAGAGGAACTTTTGGGATAAGACAAGGTTGGAAAGAAGGAACAAAATGGCGGCTGAGAATGCCGCGGTGCTCTTCAAAGCAACGCTGAGAAGGAGTTTCACGTTGGACACCAAGCGGACACGGTCGGTATCAGCCTTGAATGCCCTATAGACCAAGTTCAGAAATGCCGTCTTCTTTCCGTCTAGTAGCGCTGGATCTTGAATCCTCTTCGACAGCAACTGGTAGAAACGAGTTCGATCAGCATCCAGTTTGAAAAGAAGACTCAAAACCTGTACGGCGATGGCGAATGTCTCGGTATCCTTGGCGAGGCGATACAATTGTTCACATCTCTGGGTGAACTTGGCCTTATGTGAGGCAGTCTGAGACTCGCAGAAAGGCAGTGCACGGTTGACACCCGTGAGTAGAGCGGCCATAAGTTTACTGTTAACACCCTGCTTGGCACCCACTACTGTCTGTGTGAGTGTCTTGTTCTTCTTTTTCGATTTCTTTGAAGGAGTACTCTTGAGCATCTGCGCCGGTACGGATTCAATCTTCTGTAAATTCTTCTCGAAAAGTGCAAAGTAGATGTCGATCAACCGATCTGCCAGCTCAGAATCGCCTTGTCTTAGGATAGTCTGGTTGAGGAAAATGACTGCCTCATACACATAGGCCTCGGAAGCTGAAGCGCTGAGAATGCTTGACTCTAATTCCGCCACCATTGTCACTCTCATCTGCGGATGAGCGTTTGCTACCCGTCGCAGAAGATGTGATGCTTGACCAGAAGCCTTGACGTCTGGATCACCCATTTTCGAACATAATAGAGAAAGCAGAAACCGCTCTTGCTCCGGTCTTTCTTGAAGCAGATCAGCTGCTCGCTTCATCGCGGCAATCTTGTGATGAATAATTTCGTCCTTGCAGGCACGTTCTACACTCTTCACGAATTCCCACATGCTTGATTTTAGAACGTCTTCAAATTTCATCAGCCCTAATATTTCGTCAGATACAGTTTCTCGATTAGTGATGCTCTCCAGAGATGATTTGAGGACATTCAGTCGCCGGTTGGGAGGAAGCAAAACATCAAGGAGCAAATCACGATATGCGTCCATGGCAAGAGTTGCTTCCCTCCTTCCCTTAGACCCGCACATTGATGTCAAACGGCCTAGATCCTCTAATGACTGAAGAGGCTCGTCACCTATAGCTAAGGCCATGGCTGCAATTTTATCGCTTAAGGTACCACTTTGCAAAACTCTCTTGGTCAACGAGTCACTGTCGATCTTTCGTCGCCGTGATCTCATCTCGTCAAATGCCTTTTCCGCTTTATTAAAGAGCTCATGCAAGGACATTGGAGTCGGTGCTTTCTCGACCTTTTTACTTCCCTTGGATGGTTTTTCCTCACGCTTCAGAGTGCTTTGACTTGCATGCTCCGTCATCAGACGATCAAGGCGCGTGTACCATTTCTCGCCGCTGGTATCACCCATTTTCTCGAGCATATCACTACACTTCGCTAGTTATTTTGGGCAGGCTAGGTTAGGCGCAAACTCTGGTCGACGATTGACTTTTCACTGACTTTTCCGATGCGAGATCGTTCGTCTGTTGTCATTGATCGAGTCTCGTGTTATTCTATTCAATGTTTTGATCATGTGCTTGACGAACAAGCCCAACCAATATTTGTTCAGTATTCTGTCGCACGAGCAAGAGCAATCAAGGTTATCAGCGACGAGGACGAGACGACCACAGGTTTTCTGAACTTGATTTTCAACGATCGTAGTATTTTACGATTCAGACCGTAATAACCACGGTCTGACTGAGCGATTTCGTCTCTCAGGTCTGAGTCTTGATCAGAAAAAAGAAAAGGAAAGTTGAAGGAAAACATTTTACAAACAAGAACAAGCTGGTTCGCGACTGTGAATGATAAGACTAGCGTGAAGTTTTAAAACTGTTCGAGAGCGTTGTGGGCTCTGTGGAACTGGCTGAATACGCGGAAGGCAGATTCCCTTTATTCGAGGGTTTGGAAGTTGCTCAGTCAGTCTTCGACCGTCAAAACTTCGAAGCGAGTCGGAAGTGACTCCCGCATTTTACATCTAAACGGTTTTGCGAGATTGATTGTGTATGGAATCTTTGGCTGGATGTAGCGCTTGATTCAACGAAGGCAAGTTCTAAGGAGAAGAACTTGCACCATCGCGAACAGCTTTCATCAGCCCCTTCTGTCCAATACTTTTAAATCAACACCGTAGCACGCAAACCTATAACGAGACATATTCAATAGGGTTATCGATCGCACAATTTTGTTCAGCTTTCTGTCGCCCGTGATATCGAGCAATCGTGACAGTCAAAGAATAGTCCCTCCTTTTCGTCTAGGTTCGACTCATGTGATAATGTGTTGGACAAGATAAAGGTCTTGAAATGTCCAGCAAGGGTGCACCTACCGGTGATCTGGTGCTTGCCAGCGGTGTGGCATATTTCAACGAGAATTTCAATGCATTGCCCTATGTGGTGGATGCACTCACTACAAGGGCATCTACTGTTGAGGCACTGAGATCGGATGCTGCTGCGGTGGATCGTACATTGGCGAGGTTACTCGACAAAGGCGCGGACACTTTACTACAGTCCACATCTCTTCTAACAAATGTCTCATCCGAGTTTGAGGAGTCGCGCGCTCAAGTACGTGACTTGAAGCGACGTGTGGGTGCCTCTTTGGCATCACTCAGTGGGCGAAAACGTGACCTGAACGGCCTTTCATTCAGGCAGCAACAAGCGGAGCATGCTTTACGAATTTTGGAAAGTGTTGAGACCTGTTTGCGGGCATGTCAAGGGCCACTGCAGCTTCCCATCCGCCCTCACGCCGATGGTCTGAAGCGCGCATTGTTCGTCTTCAAGAATTCTTTGCAAGGAAAAGCTCCTCCCGATATACTTGCAATTGTCAAGGCTCGGCTTGATGAACGCCAGCTTGCAGTATGCAAATTGCTGCGTTCACAGTTGTTAGATAGTGTTAGTGCTCGTGGGCCAGAGGACGCAGACATAGCAGCCACTTTGGGTGAACTTAAGGATTTTGGCGCTTTGGATGAGACTTTGGTGGATGCTTCCAGGACAGATCTGAAATTGAACCCCCCTGCACGAGAATCCCGATTTCCCCATCAGAAAACTTTGAGGCTTATTATCTGCGATTTCCTATCGTTTCCGAACATGGAATCCATCGAAAACGTTCTTGCATACACTGAGGTACTCATACAATGGGGTAACTTGCTCATGCACCGCGCCTCTCAGCTAACATTTGGTCTAAAGGTGTTGGGGAAGCCGTCAAATTTCACCGAAGAGACATGGTCTTTTGTTCAAGATCAAGTTGAGCGCTCTTTAGGTCCATTGTTAGACGCCTTTTCCACTTCGAATTCAAGTACTGCAGCTACTCAAACAACATCTGTCAAATCGGATGGTGTATTCAGACCAAAGCATTATTCAAGACGGAAGGGTGCTTCAGTCGTAAAGGACATTGATGGCGTGAAATCGGATCATGATGTAAAATCTGCATCTCTGGTGACTCACCAAAGGGACAAGATTGAATCCTCCCCCTACCATCTCGCTTTTGTTTCTAAGCCCCTCCTCGAGTTTGTTAGACGCCACGATCCGCGGGAAATAGGAAAACTGGCCAAATTCCTTCGGTCTGCATGTGAAAATAGCCTGCGCAGTGTTGTCAACCGAGATTCGGCGTCCCTGTTCGAACTGTCGCCAACATCTCGTGTCCCGGATTTTACGAGGGTGGCTTTGCGATTAACACGAGTCGTTGATGAGCTAAAGTCGAGGGTTCTTGACCATGTTGAGATTTGCAATCCGAGAATGCTTCTAATGGACGTTTGCATTCCCTTTGTCCATGCTTGTCGCACCAGAATTGATTCTGCAGCGGATCGTCTTGCCTCTGCCTGGATCGCAAGCGGAGGAGCCAAACTTGCACAGTTTCTTAAATCGGATCCCCTATTTCTCGTGATGGAAGCAATTCGTGCTGGAAATGATGTAGCGGAACGGCGAATGCTTCTTGATGCATCATTAGATCACCTGCGACAACATCAATCAAGTGGGGTAGCCCAGGCAAAAGAGGAAGAGTGGTTTTCAACAAGATCACTCGGGGAGGATGTGTTACCACACTCGGACGCCGCAATTCTTGTTGGTCTTAGCGCTTGTCTTCAGCGAGTGGCTTCTTTGGTGCCTGGCGAGAAGGAGCACAAGGATGAGATAACATCGGCAGCAGACTTTGCTTTATTTGTCACACGTGCTGATCTCGGTCTGAGGGTCGATGCGAGCTTGAAGGCATTTGCACAGGAAAAAATTGACTTTGAAGAATGCGTAAGAAGGATTGCCGAGTCAGTTAGAGAAACTAGGACTGCTGTAGAAGAGTGGGTTGAAATGAAAGCAGTTTTGGATTTCGTCTTCTTTCCTTCCGCTTTTCGAGTGTGTCGATTCCTCTCACGTGTTCTCTCGAACGCAAGTAAACGAGATCTCGTCAAACAGATGGACCAAGACAGGCTTTTTGCTCTGCATAGCGCATTTTGTTGTGGTCTGGTTGACGCCTCGGATGATCCGTGGTCGGACCTTAATATGTTTTCAGTGGTTCAGCATGCCTTACGAGTCGTTCAGACCTGGCCGGATAACATGTCTCTGCAGAGGACATATGTCAGCGACGCCGAGGCCAAAGATTATCATCGGCAACTGGTTGTCGACAGTGGGGTGTGGCAGTACTTCTTCTCTCAGGAAGAGATTTTAAATCTTGGCTCATAGGATCCGAATATCACTCCTTTCGTTCATATGCTAACCCGTTTGCCATCGACAAACGAAGAGTTGGTTAGGCTTATTTGAAAAACTCGCGAAATACAATGACTTATATGTGCCGTTCATTCATGAATCTGATCTCGCGTTCAGGGCCCAAAACGACAGGACTATTAAGGAGTGAGTTGTCCATGTCGTCCAGTGTGAACAGCTGCATGTAGAAATATATACTTCTTTACATCTGTAGTCGTACAATATATAGATTTGCATTTAAAACGCGGGAGTACACAATTGGCTTCAGTCGACTACACATCAAGTTTGTGGAAATAGTTCTTCAAGGAGGTTGCTTGCTCACGATGCCCAGGCTAGAGTATGATTGGGCCAATTCTGATCAGCCTGATCATCATCAATCGACTATCTTAATTTCAATTTCGATATCTATGTCAAATAAGGCTCAGATCTAAGTCAAGATGATCACATTTGGCTCAGAAGGCTTTTCTGGCTCGGGTGCGGGCTTGGTTGCGTCAGGCGATTTCGAAGCGGTATCTTGACCAGCGGCAGTGGCAGTGCCCTCACCACCTTCCTCTCCTGACGGCTTCTTGTCTTGCTGCATGAGGTCGTCGGGGTTGATCGCAAGCACTATAGTCATCTGACAGAAAAGTAGACCGCACAAGACGAACCAAGGACCCCAAACTGCAAATCCTGAATAAATGTTGTTGTTATCCATCTTGGCCATACCCAACAACCAAATGAGTAACCCTACACCATAATAGATGCCAGAGCCGCACCAAACTCGAACAGGCGAGTCAGGAGTCTCGGAAGGATCGGGCATCAAAATTGAACGGGCTGCCTCCAAGCAGGGATACACAACAGTACCGAACATGAAAGGAATAGCAGTCAGGAACCATGTCCCTGAGTATCGCCCATCAGCCTTGCCCGCGATTAGAAACGCTGTGATGAACCTCATGATTGGCCAGAATAAAGCAATGAACAAGTAGAGCTTCGACACACCGAGAACCTTAATTTCATCATCGCACGTTTTAATGTTCTCCTCGGCCTCATGTATTCTTAGCGCAGCATCCAGGTCCCCGGTGCCTAATTCCAGAGAATCCTTGATCTCGTTGATAGTCTTGACGTGATATTCGCGAAGTGCTTGAATTTGGGTCTTCATATTTTGAACGGCCTGTAGTGCGCCGATTATTCTCTGGACGCATGTGACAACCTCGAACACAAGCCACGGGATAATGACAGTAAACCATGTCCAGTTGATAGTATTGTCCAGTCGTGCAGACACAAAGGCAAAGAAGATAACGGCACTGGAAAATGACAGGAACAACAAGAACACCGCGACTCTGGATGGCGGAGCAGGTGCCGCCTTGATCTCCTCTCCTTCTTCCAACGGTGGACCACGATAGAGAAGCTGCAACTGTGCAAGAAACGCACCGGTGATAACAATCCATACAGGAATAAACACGATCGCCCAACTCCAAGGTGCGCCATCCCATCGAACTGATTGTAATACTGGAAACAAGACAAGAAATCCAACAACAGTCAGCGCAACAAGAAGGATAGCGGCGCGAAACCGTCTCTGCTTCAAAAGAATGAGGAAAAACACGTCTGGTCCGGCCTCGCCCTCAATCACTTTGAGCATTTCCGGCCCGTACTGATCATATGTGGCTCGCTTTTTCTCGTCTGACAAAACATCGTACGCTCGCTTCATCTGGTGAAATTGGCCGGGGTCTCCACCCTTATCGGGGTGGAGTTTCAAGGCGCGCTTCTTATATGCCTTCTTGATATCGTCTGGAGAGGCGTCCCAGTTCACCTCGAGCAACTCGTACAAAGCAACATCTTTGGGTTTCTTCGTCGGTTTCTTCCACGCCGGCTTTGCCTGGGGCTGTGTTTCGCTCATCACCGGGATGGGCTCCGCGCCGCCATTTGTCTCGGCCATGTTGATTCTGTCTGTGATTAATTGTTCGCTCCCTTACAAGAAACAAACCCGCACCACGACCACCCAAGGGGGTCAGCCCGTCGCCCCCGTGCCCGCGCGCGGCTCTTCGTGAGATGAAAGAAGCCTGAGGGGGCGTGAGTCGCGATTGAGGTGCTTTTGACTACTCAGACTCCAAAAAGCGAGGCTTCATCACGAACAAAATCTGCCCTCTTTGGATGTAATTTATATTTATGTCGCTTCGCATGGTTTCCTCTACACGGCCATACGAAGACGAGCGGCACCTCACAGTTGATGGCGTGGTGCGGTTGAGATGAACCACAATATTACTACGTCCGGTATTAAATAATGTATCGTAGTTTTCATATGGAGCAATTTCAAAGGACATTAAAGAACGAAGCTATTATACGAGGCATCGTACATCGTAGCATGAGTGGTCGACGAGAAAAACCTGTTTTGATTTTTATCTTATTTTTAGCTGATGATGGAAGAAGGAGTACGACCTGGTGATGAGCCAGCACAAAAATCCTCCACTGGAAAGTTAT
>JAQIWT010000897.1:0-14093 GCA_034696485.1 Isohypsibius dastychi | reverse complement strand
TTGGGAATTTTCAGATCAACGGGTGATTTGTTGTCGATTTTAAACCGATCCTCACTGAACACCCGCGGGAAGGATATGGAAACCGTTCTCACGCCTTCAACTTTTCCTGCAGGCGTAGTTCAAATGCGTCGCTGCTACGTGCGCTGGTCTAATTCTAAACCAATGACATTCCTCCACGATCGTACGCCAAACGTATCCATAGGCATAAAAAGAAAGGGAGGTACTTCTGGCTTCAAAATCCATTTCCAGAACTCGAAATATCAAATCTTAAAGCTGATTTCCGAAAACGTGGTCGTAAACAGTGCAATTGTTGCGTAGCTGCGTTAGCTCCCAGAATTATCTTCTGCAGTGATCCCAAAATCGCATCTTAGCCGTTCTTTGTACTACTTTCTTCCTCCTTTTGTTGTGTCGTGAAATTGTGTGACCAGTTGCTTGCTTTTGCTTCCATTCTTGTTGTTGTGTCGATCATGGATGTTGGAGCTGCCACTCAGAAACTTGTCGTCAAGATACCATTCCTCTCACAAGGAAGGGAGGAAATAACCGTGGATGTGAGCATGAGCTGGAGCGTCAGACAGCTGAAGGAACACCTGGAGAAAATCGTGCCAAAAAATCCCGTAGGTCACTGTATTGCACCTTGCGTTTCCCATGCTAACTTTGGTGAATTCCAGAAAGTCGATGATCAAAAACTAATTCTATCTGGTCGCATTCTGGCAGATTCCATCTTGCTGAAAGATTGTTTCCAGGTAAAAATGCAAAAGACTGGATTCATGAGATGAAAAATAATTCGACACCTTTATCTCTGTTTCGTTTATATTTTGATCACATGATGGCAATTCTCCACCCATTTCACGTTCGGTGGTGTTATTCTATAGGCGAACCTGGACCGTGTTCCTGTTCTTCACATGGTTTGCAGGATGGTTTCCATCGAGCCCACTTCCGCTGTTCCGGAAGCTGAGAGCTTGAATGAAGGGATTCATCGACGACCGGGCCATGGTGATTCTTCATCTAATATTCCTGCTTTTGGACAAAATTTTCAACATCCAAGTAATTCACCATGGATGCCTTCGAATGATCCCGCATACATGATGCATGTCTATCAAAGTTATCTTCATCAGTATCAACAGTATGCTGCTTCGTTCAGGTGAGCAGCCATTTTTCCACGCCATTTTCTCCTCCTGTTCAGTACTTATACACAGATTGTCCAACTTTTAACGAGGTTTGGTGATGAACTCATATGGTTAATTTTTAGGTTTTCCCGTATTTTGATTGTTTTTTTTGTTTGTCTCAAAATTTTGTTGCCATTTTTTCTGTGGCTGTGAGTTCAAATGGTTTTTTTTGTTGCAGTCCAGTGAGAGCGCCGTTCCGGACAACCACGATGCCTCCTGGAAATGTGAATGCGCAGTTCAACAATTTTTATTTACCGGGATTACATAACATGCCTCAACATGCACCGCCGAATCAAGAAAACGCTCCCCAGTTTGCACCAGAAGTGCCCCAAGGAAACGGTGGCCTGATTATGAACGCCCAAGGAGGTGCGATGATTGAAGAAAACGCTGAAAATCAGCGCGATATTTTGGATTGGACATACAAGATTGTGCGATTAGTTCTGCTCCTCCTCATGGTTTTCGTCTCCTCATCAACGACAAAGTTCTTTTCATTCTTCACATTCGCTGCTTTTTTTCTTCTTTTCAATACATTTCGGGATTTCCGACGATGGAGAGAGCGAATGAATCAGCGAAATCTTCAAAGAGCCGAGAATCCTGCTGCGGCACCGGATAATAACGCGCAACAGGATCAACTTCCGGCTGGTGCAGATAATTTGCCCGAACCGCCAAATCAGAATGGAATAATGTCGACGGTTGTTAATTTACTCATTGGATTCGTCACATCACTTGTCCCTGAAAATCTGGCTCATGTTGTCGGAAACTAAAACGAGTTCCGAAGCGCATTTGCTAGTCAGCGCTGTATTTTTTTCAAGCTCTCCATGTGAATAGCATGCCCTTTATTTTATCCCGCTGATTTGTTCAATTAGTTGACTGTACATTTATTTCAAGTGTTCTGCTTCTTCGACTGGTATGACTTTTTGGTTCGGAATGTTTCGATGGTCATCGGCATTTTCATCAAAAAAGCGAATGAAAATCGACTCGAAATTAATTCAGCTCGTTTCTGAATTTCGCTTATGCAGACCCGCTGTAGATAACTGCATTTATTTTATATGAAATACACCAAACCTCTCATGAAAATCGAGCTACACAAATGACTAAAAAAGTTAGAAAAGATTGTAATCAAAAACCTGCATATTCCCCACAACTTCCGGTCGCATTATTTTAGTTTCAATTCAGCGAACTTCTTAGCGACTTCCATGGCTTCGGAAACGCAGCTCACGTTGGTTCCAATAGCCTGAGCAGTTGCATCTCGTCCTCCACCTTTTCCCTTGATCAGATCGCCAATCTGCTGAACCCATTCATTAGCTTTCAAACCCAAGGCGACATCTTTAGCAGAAACCGACGACACAACCACCACTTTTCCTTCATCCTCATCCACCGAGAACAGCATAACATTCGAATCCGGATCACTAGCCTTTATCTGCTTGACAGCACCATCGAGCGCCTTTGAATTACTTCCGGCATCCAGTAGATAAACTCGCACTTTTGCTCCAGGTTCCTGCTCAACAAGCTCTTTGACTTTTCCCAGACACAAATGTGCTTTAGCGGTTTTGCTGGCCTTGTCAACATCATCCATTTTTTTCTTAGCAGCAGACAGGGCGCTCCGCATTTCTTCTTTCTGCCAAACCGGAAGGACTGCCTGAGCCAATTCCTCAACCAGATCATTGAGCTCCTTAAGCAGGCTTTTGTAATTATATCCTCCCTTTTGTAAAGAGTTGGTAACGTTGTTCACTCGGGCGCGATACAGATCAGTTCGACGTAGAGCTGCCTTAGCTTCCGGTCCAGTCAATGCGACAATGCGGCGAATTCCTTTTGCGATGGCTTCCTCGGTCACGATTACAAAATCTCCAATATGCCCGCTTCGCAAAACATGGGTACCACCACAGAATTCAACCGAGGTGTTGGTGGCTTTTCCGTCATCGGGATTCTTCAAGAGGTCTTCAACCGGGACCCCGACGCTGATAACGCGAACTGGATCTGGGTATGTCTACGAGAACAAAATTTGACATGAAAAAGAATTCCAAATGAGCTGCAGCTATAGTTACTTCGTCAAAAATAGCACGAAGACCTTTGACGGACTTGGCTTCCGAGAGGGAGGCATATTTTGCAAACACCTCGTCGTCTTTAGCGATGGCTTTTTGGGAAATCTCTTCGGCCTGTTTGATTTCCGGTGTAGAAAGTGCAGAATTCGCAGTGAAATCAAATCGCAGACGGTCAGGAGCAACCAGCGATCCTCGCTGGTCAGCGTTGCTCTTGAGAACTTCCCGGAGTGCGTAGTTCAGAATATGCGTACCGGTATGGTTATTCATCACCATTTTCCGGCGATTCTGAAGCAAATACGAAATTATGAATAGAGTGATGCGCTTTCAAATATTATCCACATGCCTCATCAATAAACAACTTCAAAGTGTCTCCGACTTTCAAAGTACCATCCAGCTTGCCAGTATGAAGAACAAATCCACCCCGGATCTGCACGTTGTTCACTTGGAATTCCACTTCCTGCTCGTCGCAAAATATCAGAAACGAGATTAATCCCGATCAATGTAGTAGATTCAAATTCAATCTAAATTAATCTAGATTTAGTTCACTTTAAATTTAATTAAAATTCAATCTAAAATAAATTCATTTTTGAACTTCTCAAATTTAAATTTCTTCCAGGTATATAAATGTAAATTTCACCCACCTCATTTCCCTCCAATGTCATATAGCCTTCATCAAATATCTGACCACCTTGTTCAGCGTAAAAGTTGGTTCGATCAAGAATAACCCCAACTTCTCCACCGGAAGCATCCTGAACAAATCCTTTCTCAACTCGCAAAGCAACAACACGCCCAGTTGAGGAGGCGAATTCATAAGCGTCATCAGCTGGTGTTTGACCTTTGAAGCTTTTATACGCGTATTTAGCAGAGTCATCCGATAGTGGCACTTTCTGATCTTTCAAAGCCTGAATAGCGTGAACATCCAGATCGAGTTTTGCAATCCCAACAGTGCTCTGAGCTTGCGATAGCAAGATGGCTTTCCGCTTGGCTTCTTCGTAACTGGCAAGATCTACGGTCAGTCCGCGTTCCTCAGCCATCAACTGCGTCAGATCAATTGGAAATCCGAAAGTATCGTAGAGGCGCCAAGCGACATCACCGGGAAGAACTTTGCTGTCTCCCATTTGAGAGATTGTCCGCTCCAGAAGACGTCGGCCACGAATCAACGTTCGCAAAAACTGATTTTCTTCTTCGTCAATAATTCGAGAAACCTGCAGTAAAAACACGAAATTTAATACGACAATTACTTGGGAACACATATAAAGACATGAGATCGTCCAATTATCATTAATGTGTGAATTACTGCTGCAGAATTAAAACAGAAATCATTACCGTCTGGGGATCCTTCTTCACTTCCGGAAATGCATCACCGAGAATTTCGATGACATGCGGTACTAAACTGGAAAGGAAACCGGGTTTTGCGTTCAGTTTTTCGCTGGCGTACCGGATGCCGCGACGAAGAATCCTTCTCAAAACGTATCTGCAAATTACTCAATGTATCATACTGCCGCTTCACACCATTCGCTACTAAAAACGGGTACCCTCTTCCAACGTTGTCGGGCCTGCCTCCATCGGAAAGCGCAATCACAAGTGTCCGGATGTGGTCAGCAACAACACGGTATGCCATATCAATTTTGTCGGTGTCATCCTCGCCAACTTTTCCGGTATACGGTCGCGAGCCAGTACCCTATTTTATTTGTATCAGCTGAGTTATGTTTTTCATCTAGCAAACTGTTTGAATGTTACCTTCTCAATGGCAGCAAAAATCGGAACGAAAACATCGGTGTCATAATTGGAACGTTTGTTCTGTACAACGGAAACCAGCCGTTCAAATCCCATCCCAGTATCGATGTGCTTTTTCGGCAGTGAGGTCAAAGATGTATCGGGCTCACTAAGAAAAAATCAGTAAGTTGGACTCTCGAAATGTACTGCTACAATAATACCGGTTGAACTGAATGAAGACCAAATTCCAAATTTCGAGCACGTCAGGGTCATCGCGATTCACCAAACCGGAAGCATCGCGGCTCCCAATGCGATCAAAGTGGATTTCGGTACAAGGACCGCATGGGCCAGTTTCACCCATTTCCCAAAAATTCTCCTTCATGCTGAATGGTATAACGCGGTCGGCCGGAAGTCTGAAACCAAAATTTCACGTTTAAAGGCTGGCCTCCTACGTAAGTCCAAAAATGGGCCCTACCCAAGAGCGAGCCAGATATCACGGCATTCGTGGTCAGGTTCCAGCCCCAATTCCTTCTTGCCCTCAAAGTAGGTGACGTATAGCCGATCTTTTGGCAAACCAATGTAGACAGTCAAAAATTCCCATGCCCAAGCGCAAGCCTCTTTCTGAAATAAAACGGATCTGTATTATCTAGACAATTTTCTTTCCAAATTTTGTTCAAATTTTGCAATATGTAGTACTGAGGAATTTATCAACAAATTCGCGAAAATAATACAAGCAGAATTATTCTTTTCTGTAGCACCACTTCCGGTTGGAAACTAAGCTTCTTCTAGTACACCAACCTTGAAGTAGTCGCCAAAAGACCAGGTGCCCAGCATTTCGAAGAATGTGTGATGGTACACATCCTTTCCAACGTCATCAAGGTCGTTGTGCTTCCCTCCGGCGCGAATACACTTCTGGGTATTGCAAGCACGGATCAATCTGGACATGTCGCTGTTTGGGTCCACCGTTCCCAGGAAGATCGGCTTGAACTAATTTGAACAATACGATAAAATTCCATTTTTCAAAATCAGGAATCGTTATAAAAACCTGGTTCATTCCTGCGTTGGTGAACAGGAGCGTCGGATCTTCATGAGGAATGACGGAGGACGAATGCTTGTAGGTATGTTCCTTTCCGTTGAAGAAAGTCAGAAATGCTTCACGCACGTCCTTGGAATTCTTGATTTCCGGCATTCTCGAAAGACAGATTCTGATTAAATTCACTCCAAATGGCGAACCTTTATAATTCCAAACAGAGGTGCTGCTGATGAAATATTTTGATTTTCACATCGACGATTTCCGCGTTTCTTGAACCGAAACGAATTTCTACATTCTACCAGATTACGAAAATATTGCCGCGTCTACCGCGCATTGTAGCGAGTGAAGCTGGGTACCAAACAAGCAACCGTTAGGGGGGGGGGGGGGACGAAGACTGAACAGTTGTCCCCTCGCATAACAAGAGACGCGGCGCGGCGCGCGATTGTTGTGGTTTGTTTTCTTGCTGGTCTTTTGAAGATCTTTTAGTTTCGTTTATTGCGGAGTTTGCTTCTTGGCGCAGAAAGCGAAATCCCTAATGACTGTTTGATAAAATGGTCTTTCCCGTTTCTGAATCAGCTGGGTGAGTGGATCTGCGGATGTTCTGTTTTGGCTACTTCGTTTTTCAACAAAGTACGCTCAATCTTTGCGAAAATTCTTTAGGTTGACTTGGAATGACTGCGCATACGAAGGTGGAGATCATGTGTTCCGAGGCCTGATACGGAGTCCAATTGGTGATATTCGTTGTACCTACTGCTCCAAAGGAATCCACAGCATATCTCGGGTTGATCGCTTTGATGATTCCAAGTTCACAGCAAAAGAAGATCAGGAGTGAGATCGTATTTTTTCCGTTATCGTGCTCAGAATAAGGTGTTATAAAGCAGTGCTATATATCTAAACGTGCTGATTTCAGTGTCATCATTGCTTCAAATTCTGCAGCTACTTCGGCCGAACCTGTTGAAGCTGTGGATGCAACTGCGGTTATTGTGAACTGTGCATCTTGGTTGGCAACGTATTTTTCAAAAAATGCGTCAGCGGAAAACTTGAAGAAAACTCCACTCACTTTGTGTATGAAAGAGAATGGTAGAAAATACCCTTATTTGTGTTATGTATATTTGCTGTAATAATGATTGCAGAGACATCGTTCCATCAAACGTGCCACATTATTTTGCCCACTTTGGTTCCGTTTGGGAAAACGATTTCTTATTCACAACTTGCCAAAGCTGCAGGCAACGAGATCGCCGGAAGAGCTGCCGGAGCTGCCATGCGGCGGAATAGATTTATAATCGTAGTCCCATGTCATCGGGTTACTCACAAAGCCGGGAAAAAGGTGAAATATTCTGCTGGAGGAAAAGAGGTGAAATTGTGGCTACTTGAGCATGAGAAGAAAGCGGCAGAAAAACTTCCGAATTTGTCTTGATCAGCGGATAATTCTTCGCACTCTTTCCTGATGCGTCGCATCATTGACGGACCAAATACTATTTTTCAGTTTTTATAGTAGATATAATAATGTACTCCTCTGTTTATGGATTTGTACATGAGCTTTTGCCGGAAACATTTATTCTTCCACTTGAGCGGAAAATTGTTTTGATAAAACGAGAAACGAGCTTCCTGAAAACAAAGCTGCCAGATTTTCAAGAAGAAATGATCATCGGACATCATTTTAAAACACGGTTATGGGAGCAAAATACTAGCTCATGAAAAAATCCACACCGCTTCAATAAAATGCAAACTTCGCGACCCGCTGGCGGTTTCTGCGTAGAGACTTCGCGAAAGGTTGTAATAAAAAAAGTCAGTTATCCGAAACGGTCTTCATCACTAACGTGAATTGGATTGCTTTCTAACAGATGACTGTCGGGTTTTCGCCCACCGGTGCTGTATCTTTGCCTCCCAGCGAAACGTGGAGTAAAAAATTCCTCATCGCTTTTCACTCCATCCGGATTAAAGGTCACCGGAAAATCACGTCGATTTTTGGGAATAAGGCTCGGTGATCCAGGTGGTGGGCCGACAGGTCTCAACTGTCCATCTCGAATCATGAGCAGCTGTTGACGCCTCTCAACATCATCGGGCGAAATGGATCGCGATAGCACTTTTAAACTAGAAGAGGAGCTTGCCCAAACAACCAAAGCCGCAACAAAAGCCAACAGTGCTGCCAAAATCAACTCGGTGATCCTAGCCGCAGAGTGGAATCCGTACCAGATCCACGGATCGACCGGGCGCTTGTTGAAATATCCATAAACGGAAATCAATCCGAAAACTTGAAGGCCGCCAAATATGAGCAGTAGAAAGGAAGCAAACAAAGTGATGTGAATTCCAACAGAGACTCTTCTTGTTGGGCCGCTTTCAATTCCGTCCGCATCGCGAGCTGCACTGATAAGGTTGCCGTACATCAGCCAATATCCACAACTCAGTCCCACGCTCCACGCAATAAAGTAGGTGTGAGATGCAACAACAAAAGCTCCGATATCCGCGGAAGACAGTAAAAAATCAACGAGAATTTCAACGGAGATTGCGAGTCCGAAATTGACCAAAACCAGGCCCAATAAGGCAAAACCGTTCAGGATTCTGGAAGAATAGGACTTGGGATCCGTGGCTCTTACTAAGGCGGCTAGAACCATGGCAAATGAGGTGATCAAACAAGGCATCGACAAATGTAACAGAACAGCTGCCAGCGAACGAGGAAAAACATGGTAATAATTGTAAGGGTCCATCATCACAAATACCGCCCTGGACACTCCAAATAGCAAGATAATCATGTGCAACAAACAAAAATAGCCGCGCTCCCGCGAGGAAATGCGCATCCGCAGCTGCTGGATTATGCAAATCGCGCAATAAAACGCCAAAAGCGCGAAAAGTCCGCCTAATCCGTAAACATGCAGTTCCCATTCCCAACCGAATAATTTCCGTGCGTCCTTCCATTCGGTGTATGGTACGATCAAGCTGGGATGACCGAAATCTTCAGGTGGAGGGGTGACTTTCGCAGGTTTGAACCGAGGGATGATTTGGGTATTGTTGGTGAAATCTCCGAAAATCGATGCAGAAGTTGTCGTCCAGTTTGG
The DNA here is from genome assembly GCA_034696485.1 of Isohypsibius dastychi. NCBI lineage: Eukaryota > Metazoa > Tardigrada > Eutardigrada > Parachela > Isohypsibiidae > Isohypsibius > Isohypsibius dastychi. The sequence goes on along the minus strand of JAQIWT010000897.1, from coordinate 5,080 downwards.
CTGCGCAAATGTAAAGTTGTCCATGTTCTCCATTATGGCGTTCAGTATTTCCGCAACATTCAAATTCCATTCATCTATTGTGCAAATGGGTTGCTCGCTCGCTTACAGATGGTAAATAGACGAAAAACTGCTCCCAGTTCAAAAGACGGGAACTCACTATGTACACAACACAAGCAAGGGAAAGTAAGGCAAGCCTTTGCGATGCGGGTTGAGTGTAAACCAGACAGACAAGCCCGGGTGGATTGTAATTCGGTTATCCGGTAAGTAAGTCACTGATGAAGGAAAAGTTGCCCGCTTACGTCTTCACGATAGCGACGGCTTGTTGAGTAAACTCCAATAAAGGCGAACTAAATCTTTGAACATTTTGAGTCCGAAATGTTACGGTCTGAACCGCTGGTGAAAAACGGCGGCGTAATGAGTTCGTATAAATATATATATATTCTTTTAAATCGTTGCTATATAAATTATCATAATGATCACTGGGGAGGGAGGGCGGCGGTGACACCGTGGCAGCATATTCAAGTTTAATTCAAACCACTTCGATCACCCACTCAAACGAGCACAAGGTCAGCAAGCAGGTAGGAAATCAGTTCATCAAGAAGCGCAGCTCTATTCTTCTTATGGAGACAGTATTTAAGGACGACACTTAAATTTATTTCCGGTTTTTGCTTGCAGTAGTTCGGATCGCATTCTGCTCACAATACACTCATTAAAAACACTCTCAAACTGCCCGAAACGTAACTTTATTCAGATTTCGCGCAACATTTCCATTTTACAAAGGTGCAGCTATGGCAAGATGAATCTGCATAAAAAATCAACCGGACACTGGTTAGTGCAAATGACACAGAAAATCGTCACTGCTACAAAAAACAAAGACAAGCGCTTTCTGTGCTAAAAACATTCTACCAAACACAAGTTCCAGGATGTCCAAAAAGCGCCCCGCTTGAGCAGAAGTAATCTATCCGACCGTAAAATCAAACAATAAAAATACAAGCAGAAACATGTGCCAGAATCCGCTTCCCAACAAATCTGATAAATAAAATTTACATCGCGCTTTCCGCACCAAATAAATGCCTTGCAACAGCGACGCAGCCGCCCGGAATATAACGGACGTAATTGTCTCCACACAGCGGTCCCAAAGCATACAATCCAGGCTGATAAATACACTCATGGGTCATCTGATCGATCGCGACGGGGTTTTTACGAGCATCAATGGGTATTCCAGTTTTCAGCGGGAGACTCTGCTCCACTTCCGGCGGAAGGAATCCCAGGTTCGTTCCTGACCCAATTAGTATCGCCACAAAGTCGATCGCTTCCAGGGAAATTCGAACGCCTTTAATATTTTCGACGGATATCCGGTGGTCATTGCCAATCTTCGTGACCTTTCCACTTGGTATCGGCGTGTAATAGCCACAAAAGGTGGGATTATGACGAGTCTCGCCGCTCATGAGTTTCCATATAGAAGCGTACTCGGGATACAACCGTTCGCTGAGCTGTGACAGGATGCTATTTTTGGGGTCGAACACATGGTAAACATGGCATCCCGCCGTCAATGCGGTTATAACGGAATCGGCTGACGTCAAACCGGAACCAATGATCAAAACTCGCCCCCAGCATCTTTTGGTTTTTAGGATATCAGTCTCTTCAAGATTTGCTGTGACATAGTTGTGCAGATCGTCGTAAGTATGGCCGGTCCAACTTCTCTTTTCACCCGGAATCTGGAGTTTCTTCGGATTCTCCGCCGAGCCTAAAAAACACAGGAAAATTTAACCCCCGCGTTATGAAACAAATTTTTGATAAAGAATTCTGATCCAAACAGAGGCAATCAGAAATCTCAACCTGATAAATCTCCGAATCAAGAAATCAATCTCAAATTTCCTGATTTCGGAAATTTTGAATTTGAACATATTTTCAGTAAAATCTTCGTAATCTGCGAACTGTTGGGATATCAGAAGAATTCTAGTTACCTGTTGCCAAAACGACTTTTTTAGCACGAACGACAAACATTTCCGTTTCTCCATCAAGCCGAGTACGGAAGCCTTTGATTTCCCATACATAATCCACGTATTTATTTGAGCTACCAGCAGGTTGATCTCCATGTCTAACATCGGCGTCTTTCAAATTTCGCACTGATGTAATTTGGTATCCCGTGCGGAGATTATCGACGATCCCAACTTGCATAGGATAGTCATTATAATACGCTTTCCACACCGCCAACGGAAGTCGTGCTTTGTCCATAAATTTCGAACAGAATCCTCTTCGCACCATCCACTCGTTCAGCGGAAGTCCGGGTAGTTCGAGCCAGTTGTTAAAACTCAGTGCTTTCTTAGACCCGTGCATGTGCTGCCATGCTCCTCCGGCTGGATACATCCCAAGGACTAGATGAGGGACCTTCCGGGGAACAGGTTTCCATGAGATGCAAGATTCCAGTCCGATGTCGCCGAAAGCATTAGTCGGATGGAGTAACTGGTCGAAAAGGTTCGAGACGACATTGCGGGATTGACCGGATATGCCAGAACACAATTCGGTGAAATCCTAAAAATGCAGGAATATGAATAGAGAGAACATCGATTTTTTCTGGAAGAGTTTCATTGAACATGAGGAGTCCGCGTGACGCCGGATCAATACACTGATTTAACGACTACCGGAAGGACGTTTACAGAAACGATGAATCGCTATTAAAAACATTCATCCCAGATTGCTAAATCATCAGTCAGATCTGATTCTGTAATCGAGCATGTTCCGAAGGTCTCGTGCCACGCTGATTTTTTGGCAAGCAAGAACCCCCTAATTTGGCTACATTGCCAAACATGTTTTAGAGAATTCAATGTCAATTATATAACGAGTTTCCTTCAGATAGCTGTTGTTAATCGTCGGTGGGTAGGCGTCTTTCGGCGGAAGATTATATTTGTATGTCTGGCTGACAGAATTGTGCATCAAACTGTCTTTCTAAGATAACAAGCCATAACTGCCCCCAGGAATCAATATGGGGATCTTCTGTTTACGGATACTTTCCCGAAATTATACATGCGTTGCGCTTCCGTTCAGACGGGGCATATCCAAAACATCGCAAAACAGCTACCTACCAACCACGCATTTCCAATTTTAGAAAAGTAACTGCTTTTTTGAGCGTCATTTCAGCGGTTTTCCGAACAATTGTTGTTATTTGGTTTTGAACATCGTAAAAGTGCACGAAGCCCATTCTACTCATTTTGACTTACAGCTTCGAGGACAGATCGTTCTTTTTGCCAATCTAATCGAGCATGGAGAATTTCGTCGGGATGAGAACCGTTGTAGTATGGCCAATTTCCGTGCAGTAGATATGACAAAGTTAGGGCTGATGGTCCATTTCCTGTAAAAAGCAATAACTACATTAAATTCCGTTCTCACAAGCAGGAAAACCGTGAGAAGATCATAAATTTGTTACAAAACCAAACGAACAAAAACATACAACGAAACTCATTTTCGGAATACAACGGAAGAAGTGTTTAACTTACCGATAATCGCAACATCTGTGGTTTCGATCTGTGGATAAGGGCTCAACGCCGTGATTCCAGATGGATCGACAACAGCCACAGCAGCACCTATCGTTTTCATTGAAGACTTCCGATGTGGGAGAAACTGTGGATGATTCCAGTTTTTCACTCAGTTCCGAAGATCAACAGAAACGATAGCTCTTTTGATGATAACTGGAATGCTCTGGTATGTGAGCGTTATACACTTCAATGATAGTCAGGAAACAGAATACGTCGAAGTCAGGAGGAACGAACAACAAAGGTTCGATACACGAAGAAGACTGTCTAGTCTCGTCAGATTACGCTGGCTTCGCGGAAACGGCAATCTGCAAGACACGCAAGCTCTTTAAGAGTGAATCGGACAGATATGAATCAGAAAAGGAATGCGCTGAATCGGAAGTTTTGAACTGTAAGTAAAACAGCGTCTGTTCAACCGAAACGATTCATGGTTGCAGAACTTTTTGAAGACCTCCTTCCTCCTCTAGCCCGCCCCGTCAGCAGTATGATTTCAGAGCAACCTTGACTTATCGTCATCACTGTTCTTACCTGATAATGCTAGGCACCTGATAACACATCCAATTCAGCGGAAAATTGCTTGCTGGCGATTTCAGGAGAATCTAGACAAGGACGAAAATGAAATGACAGTTTTTCTCGCAGTGCTCGACTTATTTGGATCACCAATAGTCGTCCAGAAAAGTCTATTTTGAGGCTCTAAGTGAGGCCTACGCCTAACGCTATTGAAAAGCGGGGCATAAGCCGCTTCGCTTTCGCTGTGGCTCATCGAAATGATAATTTTCATCTGGGAATATCCAACGGCACTTATTCGTCAAGGTTGGCATAAATGCAGCATAGTTCATAAAACAGAAGAATTTTTGCTACATCTTATGAATATGTTGTCATTGAAGAGCTCCCAGCAGGACATGAGATCTTAATTTGTGTGATGAGTCAAATATTCAGATTTTTTGCCAAGCATTGAACTCCTGGAAATGTAACCTGTCGCCTTTCCGAAATTCAGAATATCTAACAGTGACACACATTTCATCTACCGAATAATTTGAATCAAAGACATTTGTCAAAGCATTATTAATTCAAATATGTGCACCATCAGAGTGCAACACGGAACATGCAGATTGTTCATATATATATTCAATATCCGTATATTCAATATATATATTAGTATATATTCAATATATTCAATATGTATCCATACATTGGGGGCTATTATAATTTGTGCTGCTGGTTACAAAACCCCGATGTTTTTGTGGATATAATCGTTTCTGTTTTTCATAAACTGCCTGGTTTAGTAATAAATTTTGAGCTACGCCCGCCGCTCAAACAAATTGAAATTCGCTCGAGAAAGGTCGTTTTTAAATCAAAAAATGTATATTAATGACGACTATTGAACCGTGCTCCACCAAATCGTTCGTAAACTGGAAAAGTTAACGTACACATTTTGCTGATTGCTCCTTCTAACTTTTCATTCTTTCTATTAACTCTTCCGTACCCAGGTGATTTCACTACCGCCGATTACCAGGTGGGGTCAAATTGACCCCAGGTCAGTCGGC
>JAQIWT010000896.1:0-14103 GCA_034696485.1 Isohypsibius dastychi | reverse complement strand
GTTTTCATCACTTACCAGTCATTCTTTAGGAGTGAGAATAGTTCTCAAGAACTATTCTCAACAACAGACAGTAACCAGTCAGAAGAGAGAACAGTTCCTTGACATGATTTTTAGCCACAAAATCTTGTTGTTGAAGGATAAAAACTGATCTCTGGAACAATTCTCGTTCTTGATGAGAAATCACCCACTGTAAAGAACAGTTCATTACAAGCGGAGTGACCGAGACTAGGACTGTCTTAAAAACACTCTGGTTCTACCATACAGAAAACAATTCGAAGAATGATCTCAGAGACTTTCATGGGCAATAAAGGCGCACACATTTATTTTAAAAACATCTTGTTCTCGGGGTCATTATCATGGTAACTTCCCATCTCTTGTATTGATTAAGTTCATCTTGTCTTACATTATGCTATTTGACGTTACTTGCGCATCGATGATGCAGATGGCCTCGAAAAACGAGGAACTGAAAACCTCATAAGAAACTTTGTGGCCTATGGAAATGTTTGAGAAATTTCTTCGTGTGTGTCTTCATATGATAGGGTCAGTCGCGTATTTTTAAGACAGTCCAGGCCTCAGGCACATTCCTTGTGAGAACTATTTTCCCTCAAAAGTAGCAAAATTCTGCGGATGTCATTGTCGTGTCGAAAATAATACTGAAGAACTGTTGTCCATTCTGACTTGTGGGAATAGTTCTCAAGAACCATTCTCATTTCTCATGAATATGCGGCTGCTGTCAGGACTAGTTCTTAAGAACTATTCTCTTTCTGGAATAACAAGATCTTGTGGCTAAAAATCATGTCAAGGAACTGTTCTCTCTTCTGACTGGTTGGTTACTGTCTGTTGTTGAGAATAGTTCTCGAGAACTATTCTCACTCTTAAAGAATGACCGGTAAGTAATGAAAACGGTTCTAAAGATCTACCCTGAAAGTTTATCTTGATAAATAAGTGCCTTTTGTTGAAATAGTCGTTTTGTTAAATGAACCATTCTTTTGGTAGAGCTGCTGACTTTGTTGAATATAGTTATAAACAATTTTTTTCTCTCCAGACTTTTGAAATTGTATCATAACTCAGCCATTGTCGTTTTGCCGAATAAACCAGTCGCTTTATTTTTAGCTAACGCTAGAAGCTGGATCATGCCTTTTGATCGACAGATTTTATTTTCTTTTTCTCTGCTCAGTGAGATGCATGGACTGAAAATTCCTCGTTCACATTAGAGCGATTTGTTGTGAAGACACAGACCCAGGGAGAAAAGAAAAAAAGGGTTCAAAAATTCACTGTGCTGCATGAAAAATGTTTGGCCCTAAAAGTGGGTGGTGGTTACCGAAAATGCAGCGGTGCCGCCATTGGTGCTGCAAACTGGTAGCCGTGCTGCTCCACATCGGTCTACACATAACCACCCGCATATAATATTCAGAGCAGGTGCTTCAAGAATCACCGATTTGACTATATAAGTGTTTGGTTCTCGAACACACGATCCAAAGCGCTGGTTCGGAATACCCAGATCTCGTCAGGGTTTCTTCCCTTCAAAACCTTTGCGAAATCCTGGCCGTGTTGCCGAACCTATCTAAAATCTTTTCAAAACCTTTGTTCTCGAAGTCACGACATGACTTTTCGAAAGTGCGAGTCAACGGAATGTGGTTTTGAAAAATGACGACGTCACCCAACCCACGAATCCTTGGCCGGTTGTCTGCACACCAAGAGAATTTTTTCTTTTCTTGTCGAAGTTAACTTTCGGGCGCGCTTTTCAAAGGGAAGAGTTTTGAATGAGAATGCTTAATTTTCGAAGTATTAGTTTTTGAGTGCTCTCACAACATTTTTGATTCGTGGTTCCCAACTTTCTTATTTTGATGAAAACTCTGCTCTGCGCAAAGAATAATTGTTTGAAATCATCTCCAGACCGGCTTTGTTAGTTGTTTACATGGAGCTATCTCCGTGCGGTATGATTGCCCACGTTTTGCACCGTTCGCATAACATGGCGGAGATGGGTTCGAAATGGATTACTCAGTCGGTGAACTCTTTCCAGAATTTTGAACCTGCTTGATTGACCATCCAAACTCAACTTTTTTAAATTCAGAAAACTTTAAAGGAATCCTGGCTGCCACAGAAGTCTTAATATGAACCAATCAAGAAGTAGGAGGAAATAATGATTGACTAGATGTGGGAAAGAGAAAACATCGAGTCGCATATATAGGTACAAGCAAACGGCTCGGCTTCGCCTCGCCCGGATTTTTAATGCTCGAACCTTTTTGTTTGCTTAGAATAAAAATAATGGGTTCGATAAATAAAGACCCAGAAGTACATCGGATTTGCTGCCGCATATGACCTCGTTGGCAAGCGGTGGTTCGGTGTCCTCGGCGTCTCGTTTCTCTGATTGGACTTCCGAGAGGCTTTCTGAACATGTGTATGAGAACGCAAGATTTCTTGGAGATCTTGTGGTATCTCAGGAATTTCAACGAGATGTCGCGGGTTTTCCGGAAGCTATTCTCCCGCTGACCTTTAGCGTGACCGCCATTTAATATACTTTTCTTGCAGACTGGTTTATAGCGGTGAAAGCCTTTAGGCATTATTTCGAGAGGTGATTTTGGTAAATACTGAACCAAAAAATGACAGCTATAGCGGACGGGTTTAAAGATTGAATGGATCGAATCGAGCGGAATTTTGCAGTTATCATACTGGAATACGTTATGAATCAAATACCAAAGGTCATCAGCCAAAAGAACGGCATTTTCCGCCACGTATCATTTTTTATATACGCATGCAATTACAGTACAATGAAATGCATTAGATGGACCTTAAAACCAAAAACAGTTGATGAGCTTTTGGAAAAGTTTTGTTTGTGTCCGAAATTTTAAGATGTGTTACTGACACATCTAGTTTGGTAATCGATCAAAGTTTGACAAACTCAAGGGCAACCTTTCAAAGGAATTCGATGGCAACTTTACAGCAGTCATTCATGTTGCGCGGCATGATCTTTCCACTGTGAGGAACTCTTGTCTTTTTTTATGAACATTTTCACAGTATGCAGCCAAAGACGAAAGTGAGAAGAGGCGAGAACTTGAACCCTGGAATTGGTGACTCAACGAAAGTTGTTGATGGATCGGTCGATGGCAAGTTATCTGGAAAGGCAGTGAAAAAGTAGCAAATCTCAAAAGCATTGGTGTTCGTATTTTCCATAACTTAAGCCTTTTTTGATCAGACTACAAATCCTCCGGTCGCTGTGAGTAGCGCGAGCGGGTTGCTCCGCAATTTTTTGACCCTTTGCCACAACAAAATGACATCGTTTCAGTATTCAGTACAGCTGCTCTACATCGATCACATGTTTTCACGAGCAGTTCATACATGCATAGCTAAAAAACTTGAAGGACATTTGACCAAACCTTAGAAACACGAAGGACTTCTGGCTAAGAGGCAGCTGCCGGTTTTTTCGCTGCCTTTGCAAGACGCATTCGCTTGTTCTTGGTTCGATGAGCTGACTGAGAAGTACATTTACGCTTCACCACTGGGAGGAAGAAACACAGTAGAATGAGAAAAGTCTCCATGAAAAGAAGAACGAAACATTTGAGTTTTTCGGTTTACAGAATAATCCAGAACTTTCGATCTGTATGGCTAGTTAATCACCGCGGAACTCACAGACTTCACGGCAAATTGCACTTTCCCAAATCTAGCTTAGTTGCTAGGATACGGTATCAAACTGATTTGTTTACATAATTCGGCCACGTGAACTGTGACGTACTGAAGAAAATGTAGCCACATTTCGCGCGATTAAAAATCAGGGATCACTGAAATACCACTGTAAATGGTCTTAGGAACTCCACTGAAAGGTAGTGAAACTAATGAGCTAAACATTGTTACCCAATACCGTAAACTGTTCGCGGAGATGCGGATACAAAAAACGATCCCGTAGCCGTTAGAGGTAGAGATAATTGTAGCCAGCTTGCCAGACACCGACAATGGCAGCGAAACCAGATTAAGATGACGATCATAGAGGAATAAAGTCTACCATTGTTCCTTCTTCAATCCATATCATTAAAACTACAAGTTTTCATAGACCAAATCAAGATGCTCTTTTTGACGGTTAGATTATTCAGTCTGCCGAACGCCGGTCCATAATAGCAAATAAAATGAGAGCCTTAAAGTTGATGTAGGAGAAGTTAAATGTTTAAAGGTGCGAAATATTCTGTCTTTAAATGCCTGGTCCATCTTGAATCCAGAAGACATCAATGTCTCCTTTCCCCTGAAGTAGAAACGCAGTAAACAGTTTGAGAACCTAACCAAGCGAATCGTTCTACCTTAACGCTGATGCAACCTTTTGGAATAACATGGTAAGACGTTGTTTTTGCAACAAGATCAGCCGTTGACTTTGATACTTGAACAACCAGCTCTAAAACAAAACTACGATAAAAACATTCCTGATCGAATCAAGAGAGGAATAGGCCGACCTTGACCATTGGTACTCATCCGGCTGGCAGTGTTCACAGTGTCCCCAAACCTGATAACATGCATATTAAACGTCAGTAATTCTGAGGTTCATATATACACATACAATGAGTAGTGCGGTAGTCGCGAACCAACAACTCCTGCCATGCAGGGACCTGTAATATGAGATAGAACTGTCGCCAATTGGTGATAAAAAATGATGGCGTACCCGAGTTGATACCGACCCGGACTTTCAACACATTCTGTGTGAGATTCAGAAACGGGTGCTCGCATACAGTTTTGATGCAGTGCAGTCCGAGTCTGACCAGCTCAGCGGCGTGTTTGTCTCCATTTCTGTTTGGGACCCCACTGGTGATCTGTATTTGATGAAGGAGATGTTAGAAATAAGTTCTTATTTGACTTCATTGTTCAGGATTGTACCATGTAGCAATCACGAATGTTTTCAACCTTGTAGACATCGTAGTTCGATAGCGCTCGATCCATAACACCACACAGCTCATCCAGGATAGACATGGTCCGCCCAGGGGAGAACTCTGCACAGATCTCCGCCAATATGGGAATGTCGCTGAAACTGACTGAGACAGAATCGAAAAAGACAGGCTCAATGTGTTGTGTTTCACGCAGAGCCTTAGCGATTTCTCTACAAAAGTCAATTAGAAGTAAAAATTTACATGAGATTTCAACATTTTCAACGGCGAGGACAGTGACTTACGGTGGCATTAGTTCGCATAGGTAGCTGTCGACTCGTTGCATCTCTGCTTGTAGTGTCTTTGTCCGCTCGTAAACTATAGCTTCGAGTTCGTGGCTATAGTGTGCGAGTCGTTTGATCAAGCTGTCGATCAGATTGCGTTGAATTCCCGGATAGATCTTCCTCAGTGCCAAGTCAATCTCCTTCATATCTGGCCGTGCAATCGGGTTGGACGACCAACACTTTCTGATCAAACTGCCGAGCTCGGGCGATATGCGTTCGTCATTCGTGCAGAAATTCGGATCAATATAACCCCGTCTGGCCATCGCGATTTCCTCTTTAATAAAATTTGTTGGAACCATTTCCAACTTGTGGAAAAATCTTTCACTCACCTGGTGACGCAAACTCGGAAATGCCGAATGGAGTAGATATCGTGATGATCTCGTATAAAATGACGCCAAAGCTAAAAATGTCCGCCATTGGGCCGTTCATTCCGTCACCAAGTTCTGGGGCGTTAGACAGTGTATCCCAAGCATTCTCGTTTTTGTCCCTGGTGTGGCGAGACTTCCGCAGCCGATCGAATCCATGGAGCGCGATTTTGACAGTGAAATGACCATCCAAGTAGCAGTTGACGCTGCTCAGTTCTCCGTGATAGCGGACTTTTGATTTATGGATGGCAGTCAGTCCCTTGAATAATAGAGCAATGTTCGCAGATCGTACATACAAGCTCGTGAAAACTGAGCTTACACGAACAACGTCACGAATGAGTGAATATCGAAAATCCCAATTCAACTCGAGTTCTTCATTGCGAAGCAGAACTCGAACGTTGGCTTTTTTGCAGTATTCAACTATGCCATACATACACTTGTGCACATTACTCCAATGCAAGCCATGGAATGTCGCGAGGTTGGGGTGGTTCAACTGGTACATCTAACAGAAAACCACATGTATCACCACCTCAGCACATCATTTGAATTTAATAATTACGCTGTTGAGAAGTTTCGCCATTTTGCCCGTTTGTACGTCATTCAATGTCAGTGAACTATCCAATGGTATGACTGTTGCTGGTTGACCGTTGTACAGTATCTCAATCGGCTCTGCTGCAACTGTTGTGGGTTTCAACTCAATCAACGTTTCGGGAATCACCCATTGCATCCCCTCTTTCTGTAGTTTTCTATGATGCACAGTATCGGACATTGTAAACAACATACGATAGATAATATGTTTACCGGTAGTAGAAGAATGAAAATAAAGCAATCAGTACGATAACAGCAATGGTTGATGCGGCATATACGGTGGTTTCTGAATCAACTGATGTAGGGAGAATATTCAAGTTGGTTTCATTGAGTGCAACGTACGATTTTGCTGACAGATCTCATTGCGCAATCCGCATGCGGGAACCACCGGCGGCGGAAAGGCTCCTTGAGACCATTCAATGTCAAACTCGGCGGCTTCCAGCATCCGTTTTATCGCATTAAATCGAAGCACAGTCTAAAGTCAAAAATCATCAGTTTGACGCGAGCACACAACTGCCTTAAAAAAGCTTCTCCAAACTGAACTCTCTGGAAGTTTGAGATATGACCTAAAGATAGGAGCTAGAGATAGGACTCTACCTTAAAGGACATGGACGACGCTCTGACCTGCTTGAACGCAATATCATTGACACGAGCGCCCGACGGTGCAACCATGACGTCACGAGATGACAATTTGAATGTCTTCCCGATGAAGCGCGATATAAACTCCCGTCCGGACATGTTGGAAAGCGTATCCAGAGTGTTATTTGCCACCTTGAAGCGTGTTGAACCAGTTACCGGAGATGCGAGCGGCACAGTCTCTGGCACTTACTTCAGCGAACATGAGAATGCTTTCTAACATTGATAGAGTCACTGTGTTGAGCTGTAAAACCAGATAGTACATACTAGATTCTACTAATAAAAAATTCGATGGCTTACGACATTGGCCTCTGAAACGTCCCAGTTGTACCGTGTTTTGGAAAGTTCTGCCATGGCGTGCATCTCATCTGTCACAGCATCCCAGTTAATTTCGCCAAAACTGCTGAAGAATGCGAATTCGGCAGTTGCAGGTACTTGCTGCAAATCGGATGAACCATTATTTTGCGTTGAACAATCACATTGAAAACCAAAATGATTGCCAATGAAAAAAGTCAGTCGGTGTTTAGTTCTTAGTGTCGCTGTTACCTCCAAGTTTGGATAAAGAATCTGGCCAATCGGATCAAATTCCTTATGAGCCGCCAAAATGAACACCTACAAATCAGCTCCTGACCAACCAATCCAATTCAATATGGAACAAGGTTGTCCCTTACAAACTCCCCCGTTGCCATTCCCAGTTGGTCACCGGCTTTCTAAAACATGCAACCACATCAAATTACAAAGCCGACGAAGAACACGTTGGTGAAGACCTACCAGCAAAGTCTTGAAGTTCATAGGATGGAACACGGCAATGACAACTGTAATCAATAACTCAGGTTATCTTCAGTTCAAACTCAGGTTTGCTGCTTCAGCTCTTCACAATCCTTGAACCCGCGTATAATCACACCTGACTTATATTTTTTTTATTACGGAACCAGACTCAAAATTCAAAACTCTGACAAATTGACATCTGCAATTACTGGAAATCCAATAATACATTATGCCTTTGCAAAACGGCACTGCCATGTCAGTTAACTCTTATTCCGGCAGCTCACTACTGCCAGGAAAGTTTCCGCGTTAGGATCGAGAAAATTCTGTTCATCGCTGATACTCCATAGTTTGAATCAAGGTTTCGAATATGAAATTTCGTGTCATTCGTTGAAACTCTCACCTGTACTGTGGATCCTGCAGGCTTCGAGAACATTCCTGGTACTTCTGGAATCGGTGATGTCTACTTTGTGATACAGTACGTTAATTTTCGTTTGAGATTTGAAAGTTTTGTCAACAATTCCAAACATGACTTCAGCCCCTGCACTTCCGTAAGTGACACCGTCGTGCTCAGCAAGGATCGATACTCTGTTCCATCCAAATTTTTGCAACATCATTAAAAGGGAATTTGCCAAATTAGCGTAGGATGTCGATGCCAGAGATAATCCCGTAGGATAACGTTGTCGATCTATTAGTACTGACGCAGTGCTGTACAATACATTCATTAAGATTATGCAGATGAGCCGGAACTATTTTGTTATTACTTACCTGGCCAGAAGAGCAATATCCAGTTCTGCAATAATATTTTTGAAATACTGAGAATAGAAATTTATTTGGATAGATTCCTGAGAAGAGAATTCCAGAGATTTGTGGTGTACTCTTGTAGTATAAGTGTCGACAAAATTTTCCTGCTAAAGTCACCGTCTCGAGAAGCGATGAGCCGTATTTCTGCTTTTTACGGCTTTTCTTTTGAAAGATCATACAAACAGTTTGACTTTTCGTGGAATACCTACAGAGCATGTCTACACAAAGTTGTCCACAGTCCTCACATGGGACATGGGCAGATCTCAAAAACTGTACTGCTAATTCAATCAGTTGTTTTTGTGTCTGAAAGCCCATGATCCGTTTAATAACCGTGATTTTTCTAAGACAGACAGCGCAAAACCTTGATTTGTGGAAAAAGTTTTGGTGGTAGAATGACAAAGCAATTTTTCAGAGCGGGCCTCATTTTCAGAGTTTTTCCCCTCACTTCAGGATCGATAGCTAAGCCAATCTTGCATCTTGGATTCTCAAAAAATTTTCCGCCAAAAAGTTTGATGTTACCAATCGTTTAAAGTTGTTTTCTTCCAGTAATCATGCTTTCCCAATGCGCTAGATTTTTTAAAAGTCCAAAAAGATGACTTGAGAAAATTTAAAACGACCGCTCTCAGCAGAACTTTTTTTTCTGTCGAACAGTTCTGCAGACTTGTTCTTACTCATTTTATTCAAGGGACAGATACATTGAACTGTTCGAAAATAATTCTGCTTACTTGAAATGTGCATTGAGTAAGCCAGCATAATTAGATTTCGAGTAGCTGTGGACAACTTTGGGTAGACATGCTCTGTATTCCGTTCTCAAACACACTACCCCCCCCCCCCTGCACCAGTTGGTTACCTATCATACGCGACTGCACTGCATTGCATGTACAGGACATGTGTTTCAAACACATGTCCTGTAACACAGTGTTTGTATCGACGACTCACCTCGTGACAAATCTGCCAGAGGAACGACTTCGAAACTGCATCCTACCAAGAAGCCATAATTAACAACTCTCCGGCAAAATGTCATTTCTTTTTCCAACCTGGTGCTAGAATAACGGGGAACGGTTGCCCCTCCGATGTTTCGACGTCATCATGTCCAAGCTCGTAGATAACTCTGAAGCCTTTGATGATTTCCGCACTTGACTCTTCGCAGGAATAATTGCCTGGGACATAATAATTGTGTCGGCGAATTCTTGAGTAGACTCGTGGATATTGGACTGCGACTTTCTGCAGAGCCACTTCGATGGCGGGGTCGAAGATGTTATAACCCAGATCAGCCTGATCCCCGACATTCATCGAAATCAAATGGATGAGACCACACTCGATACTTGAAATACATAGCAGCTGGAAGATGACCTTCCATGAGTTCGCCATTTTGGAATCGGAAATAAAGAATTCCGAAAACTAAAGCTGCCTTAACGGACTGGTTACATGCAATCAAGTAGTGTAATCAGTAATATGATCTATAATGATCAAAGGATCATGGAAAGCGCGCATGTCGAACATAACAAAGCTCAAACGAGAAAGACGCTCATTATAAGCCAGAAATTGAACAGGATGATGCTGGTGATAGATGTGTCATTTCGCGGACCAATGAATCGTTTTGACTCTTGAAGCCGAAAATCATAAGGCTTCTAAACGACGCAAATTACCGTGTAAAATTGGGGTTGGGTTGGTATTGTAACCCAGAAACCAATTAACTATATTCATTTGCAGAGCAGAAATTGTCTCAATCACGGTACTATACCGACATATTCCGTGATAAAACGTGCCAAAGTGACGATGACCTTTTATTGGATATCGTGACCGGAACCATTTTAACAGAATCTGCAGTTGTAGCACATGAGGTGAAGCCGACTGAAACACGCTCATTACATACGGTATTGTACAGCTCACTACACGTTTGAAACGCCATGTATGACGATTTTCTTCATGTTCAGCAATGTTCCAAGACATGTTTTACAAATTACCTGCCGAAATCGTTCTATTTCTGACGTTATTTCGAAGGGGGAGGGTCAGTTATATGACCACTTGGGATGACCACTCGGGGGGGGGGGGATGATCTTGTCTTACGATCAGCTGGTCCTGTAATGTTGCGGTGTTCGCTGAGCGGGGGCGAAAAACCCAACTATTCAAGCTAGAACCTGCGTCTCAATCAAGCCATATCAAACAACTTCGGAATTTCCGGAATTGCGAATTTATCTTCATTCATATGGCTGAGGATTCCGATTAGCTGCTGATCCTTTCTGCTCTAGACTCACACGTTTGCGGTCAGGATGTCATCTTACGTTCCACTTCCGCCTCCTCCAACGGACAAGCTCACTTTGTCATCCTCTGCTCATTTATCCTCCGAAATTATCTGGTCTCTTCCTTCGACTTGGCCAAAATGGCTCGTAGCTCTGGCTATTGGTGTTCCTGTTTCGGCAGCAGTAATCACAACAGGCTACTATATTTATCGGAAGCAGAATCGGTCACATTCCGGGAGGAAAACGAAGAAGCCAGCTCGGGGAACACTTCAAGGCTCCTCAAAATCTGGAGTTGAAGATGAGCGCTCTTCTACCCAGTCTCCCGATTTCAGCGCAGTTTCTGCTGGAAAAGAAGTAAGTCTGAAAGTTTTCATTGCAAATGGTTGGGAAAAACGACGTGATGGTAGTTGAGGATCGCATCTTTTACTGAAGAATTGATGGAATGGGTATTTGTTTTGGATTGACTTTCTCTTTATTTTTTTGCAGAAAACCGTTGCAGAACAGATTTTAGCTGCGAAGAATGAGGGAAACAATTTATTTCGGGCCAAAAAGTACGCGGAAGCCAAGATGTTTTATTCCAAAGCGATTGATTTGGCCAGAAGCAACCAAATATCCGATGATCTTTCTCAAAGTCTCCAGAATCGAGCTGCTTGCAACGAACAATTGGTAAGATTTTGTAATAATTTCTCCAGGTTGTTGAGACTGAAAAACATTGGCGGTATCAATCGGTGATTCTTTGGAATTTTTTTCAACCGGAAACCGTCGTTCAGTGTTTTCTTGCTTTCTCCTGTCTTCGGATGAAATGTGTTCGGGATTTTTTAATTTTGCAAAATTTATGAAATTGCGGATGAGTTTTTTAAGCTGGTTTTTTAAGCGGAAGTCATTCGGCCCTATCTGATATCGTATATGTTGTATGGCTTGTGAATAGCTGCCTTATTTATGTTTTACCGGAAGTCGTTAATTGTTCGCTCATTTCAGGTTTTGTTGTCTAGTTGTTTGAAATCTTGTGAAATGGTCATCCTGTCGTTGAATGCGTACGACTTTGTTAATTTCTCTGCTTTATTTTCCAGAAATTTTACCAAGAAGTAATTGATGACTGCGATGCCGCTCTTCTCATTAATCCCCATTACGCCAAAGCCTTTGGTCGTCGCAGTCGGGGCCATGAAAAGTTGGGCAACATTCATCAAGCATTCCAAGGTAAATTCCCTTCACCATTAAAACTGAGCAGTGCTATTTCAGTTATTGATATTCATATAAAACGATCAACCAATTTCAAATACCTTGTTTACCTTTTGGCTTAATTATTTGGTTCATTAAAAGTTTCTGGTGGACCGGCCGGTGATTTTCTTAAATTTTTAAAGTTTTGGAACTGTATCCGGTCATCACATTGAAATTGATGATCTGGATCTATTTATGTCATTGGAATTTATCTAGTATCATACTGATTATTTTCGCCGCATTTGTAGAATTTCCGAAAATTTCTATTTTTTTGGCAGTTGTTGCAACTTGCAACATTGTTATTTTTTTATTAGATCTTGTCGCCGCTTCCGTTCTGACCAACTTCCAGAACCAGGACTTCAAGGATCGCTCGGAGAAAATTCTGCAACAACTTGCAACTCAAATTGCACGCGAGGAAATGACAGTAACAAATGAAACTTGAGTATTTTAAACTCATGACATTTTTTCTCATTTCCATAGAAAAGAGTGAGCTCGAAGCAGAAGGTCAAGCTCAGCCGGTCGTTTGTTCGCCAATTTGGAACCGGATTTAACCGCGATCCACTAAAAATAGAAATGGAAAAACTCGATTCTTACGAACCGGAAGAGTAAGATTATTTGCAGACTTATTAATTTTCATATCTACATCGATCGTTCATGAAAAAATTCAGAGCGACCTCGAGTTCTTTTTTCCACTTTTGTATTTAATTTTAGTAAATAAATAGAAATGCGCTCGCTCTTGTTGATGTTTGATTTTATGCATTTTCAGCCCGTTGAGAGAAGCATTAAAACTGATGCAAAATGGGGATTTTGAGAAAGCTTTGGAAAAGTCGTCCGATGCAATTGTTTACCCTGGGAAGAAGCGTCAATTGGCTCGGCTTATACGCGGAACGATCCATTTCCTGTTCGGGAATTTGAAAGATGCCACCAGCGACTTGAATAATGTTGTCAGCGACCCCGATGCTACTTTGGATGTGAGTCTGAATATTTGACTGCATCAGCTTTCAGCAAGCCCAGGATCCTGGAACGAATTAATTCGAAATAGAAGTCGAATACAATCAAAGTTTTGGTATTTTTAAATGAAGAGAGTTTTTATTCTGTTTGAAATTGTGGCTTTGAAATGTTCTGTACCTTTTCAAAGTCTTTGAAAGTTATGCTGATGGTCAAGAATTTATGAACGGATCAAATTTTCATTTGAAGTGATTATTTTTCGCTGTTATAGAATTATGACGTACCTGTTTCCGTATTGAAATGTTTCCGCTCATTAATCGGTTTGTTTCGTTTATTTAGGAAAAGTCGAATGCTCGCATCAAGCTGTCCTGTATCACATTGCAAGAAACGATGGATCCGGACGAAGTCATATCCAAACTGACGAAAGCAATACATTTCGACCCTACCAATCCCGACATATTCTTCCATCGCGCACAGGTTCGCCATTTTGAAACAGTTCCTGGATTTCTTCAGTTTTCTATGTAAAATTAAACAGTTGGTGAATTTTATGGTTTTCATTGAAAATCTGTTAAGGTTATGCCGTGTTTTCAGTGCTACATGATTTTTGGAAAGCTGACCGAGTGTCTGGAGGATTTCCGGAAATGTCAGGAGTTCCAGCAACCAAGAGATCCAAACTGTTCATTCCATATTGCTCACATTGAATATCGAATTCGCACCGGTTCAAACCCGGGAGATTTTGGCGCTGTAGAAGCTCTGGAGAGAGCCATAGTACCTCTCGATAATCCCGAAGGATTCGTTTTATTAGCCCAGGTACGATTGCGTCATTTAATAGTATTATTCATTTCGGCTACGTATCCTTTATGGAATGGACCTACTGTAAAGTGTTCAGATCAGCGTCGTAGAGAAAACATTTCTTGACGAGTTTTATTCTAGATTTCAGTCTAAATTTATTGTGGAAATGGCTTTTGGCAGTTTAAGATATTATATTATATTGTTATATTGTGTGAACTTTCGTGGAGGACATTTGTGTGAAATATTCCTCGCAAAAAGCGGCTTTGGCCGCGCATGCCCGGCTCGCTGAGGCGGCCTGGCATACTGTCCCCCCCCCCCTTCTCAGGAAAGGTTGAAAAGATAAAAGAAAATTTTTTGAAAAAAATGTTTGGAAAAAAATTTTTTTTTGAAAAAAACCAAAAAGTCGTGACCGGAGGTGACGTCATGACCGGAAGTGGGGGAGTGAGTGGGCGAGTGAGTGGGCGAGTAAGTGGGCGAATGGGTGGGTGAGTGGGCGACAAATGTGGCTCCGTTGACCCCGCACTGTGAAAATGTGGCTCCGTTGACCCGAAAAGAT
>JAQIWT010000895.1:0-14115 GCA_034696485.1 Isohypsibius dastychi | reverse complement strand
CGGCTTGTCAAAAAAACAGTGCCGGAAATTGTCGGACATATCCCTCACCTGAAAAAAAAGTTGTTCAGAGTGAAACTCCAAGGAATCGTTGAGACCAAAGATGAAAAAGACCTTGATCCTGCGTTGGTCGACGCCTATTGCAAGAAAAACGGCATCGATCTGGACTCCGAAGCCTTGACGCTCAGAGCAAACAGCCGATGTGGACGTCGCACCAGGAAGCGTTCTCGAACTCAGACGCCGGAATCTAGCACACCGGTGGCTGGTCGTACTGAATCTGGCGAAGAATTGTTCATGGTCGAGGATATTCGCGGCAAACGTGAAGAAAATGGGATTTTAGAGTACTTGATCAAATGGCATTGTTACGGGGATGACGAGAATACATGGGAACCTGCATCTAAGCTCGCTAGCCAGTGCCCAGAAGTAGTTGCAAAGTTCGAGCAATCTCTGGTGGATCAGCCAAGTGGACCAAAGGTTTGACCAAAATTGATCTGTGAAAAAGCATTTTATGTTCCCAGTATGGCTGGGGATTTGATTTTCTTGCCGATGAAAGGATTGTTTCGAATTCGTTTTATTAATTTGCTCACAAGTTTCGCTTGTGACTTGGTTTTGGATCTCTAGGCGTTGTTCCTCTTACGTCTAGTTTTTTTTGTTGGTGTTGAAGTTTCGTTAAGTCGGATGCTGACGTCGGCCTATGTTGGACCAAAGCCGCTATTTGTTCACTACTTGGAATATAGCATGAGAAATTATTTACCAATATGTAAATGCGTAATCTTGATAAATATGTAATCTTTAATTAAGTACGGTAAGACTCGCTTTCCCAGTCCCTGGCTAATCAGCCAATATAGCATATGTTTATTTGGAACTGCTAATATGTTAGTATCGAACTATTACATATTCTCACATTTTGAGCTCAAAAGTATTTGAATCCATCAAAGAAAGGGTTGGTGAAGATTTCGGATAGCGAGGGACCGGTAAACTCGTTAGTATTGTGCTCTGATTACGCCAGTTGGTGAAGAACAATGAAGATGATTGGATGTGATTCCATCCCGTCTGAGAAACCGTGCTTAATAAAGTACCTGTTACAAAACAACTGTTTCGATGTTAGAAGGTGAAATATCGCCTACGGTGGTTCGTTTTGTATACGCGCTCACCAGTCACCAAGGGTCGATCGAATTCCGTCTCCATCGAAGATATCGTCGGCTGCCGTAGTACCCTGAGGTGATGAAGCGGGTTTAAAAAAACGATTGCATATTTTTCTCTGGTTGTCTTGCTGATGCTGTGGTTATTTTGTTGGGAGCTTGTATTTAAAGAATGGCATCTACATCAAAACCAGCACCAAAGCCCAAACCCAAGCCGAAATCCCAAAAGGTAAACCTAGAAACAGAAGAGGTCACCAGTGACGAGGAGGAACAAGAGGATGAAGAGGAAGATAAGGCGGAAGAACGCGATCATAATTGGGATGACGATATCGTATGCGTCGTGGAAGGGAATCCTTATTGGTTAGTGGAAGAAATTAGAGACGTCCGGGTTGACAACAAAGGAAAGTTGATGTACTTCGTCAAATGGGTGAATTACCCGGAGTCTATCAACAGCTGGTAAGTCCTTGCAAACCTGGACTTCATAAAGCAACGTCGTGTTGTCTGTCTCTTAAGCTGAACGTGCAAACGTTCGGGCAAATATTCGAAACTATTTATTTATATATTTTTGTTAGGGAGCCGGAAGAGAACTGCAGTTTGGCTCGACGGTTAATTCAAGAATTCCACCAGAAAATGTCGGAAGCACGAAAACATCAGCTCGGCCAGCAAATGCTGATGAAAAGCAAACCCGCACACTTTAATAAACCCGCTGGTGGAAAAGGAGTGAAACGCATTGCCGAAACTGCAAAAACAGTAGCGAAAAGGCCCATGACGAATTCGAATAGGTTAAGCTCTTGAACGATGCGGTGACGACCAGCGAAGAGTTCTCGACGTTTCTGTCTTTATTGAGACGCACGAATGTTAACAAAGAATTTGAATTGTGCTGCCTGAGACAACGTGTTTCAGTCAAACGACAAAACTAGCGAAAGATCCTTCGGTCATCTTATTTAGGCCATGAGCAGATTTTCGGTACACGACATTTCTTTTGTTTGTTCGAACTGACGCGTTGCCACTGTTGTTGATTCTCAATCCTCAGACTCGGCAAGAACATTTTATATGCCGGAAGGCAAGATGGTGATGTATACAGAGTAACAACCTGCCCTTTTAGGCAGAAGCGCGGTTCCGATACAGGTTTATCCTGTAAAAGGTCACTGACAGTGTTTGGTCCTTTAAAATTTATTGTACAGCCAGCAGTACATGTTAACATAAATTCTCATTACGAACCATATAAAACGGATTGAAATCATCTCAAAAATCACGTGGACTCAAGAAAATAACAGCCAAATCACTGTTTAGGATTCTCGTAAATATTATCAACGCGTTGAGTGCTCCCAATAAAGGGAATGGAGACATAATCATTTGGCAACGTTTTAATAGGCAGTTCCGACGTCTGAAATCAGGCCAATATAAGGAAAACTTGAGGCATACAATGCGACAGTTCTTCACCATACCTTTTCGACATCCGGGTTAGGAATGGATTGGCGATTCGTATAACTTCCGGTTCGGCGTCTTCGATATAACTATAAAACACTGTTGAACATAAGTTATCTACGAAAATGTAATACACTTACGAAAACACCAATGACGATGGCTATTATCAAGACAATCGCAAGGATTGACAGTAGAGGTAAGAGATCTTGGCGTTTCGCTTCGACAGGAGCATCCTGCCAAGTCGTCTCTTCTGGAAGAAGCGAACGATCCGCCGGTACAACATTCAATGCTGGTCTGTCAAACTCGGTTTGCATTTGAAGCAGGTGTAAATCGGATGTTGTGGTGTTGATCTAAAAAACATTCTAACTGATAAACCAACCTTGATAAATTTTGAGTTCGAGATTTACCAGTTTTTGGAAGAAGTATGCGATATCAGGAGACCGTTCTCCACGAAGATTCATCTTCGCCAAAACCGAGTGTTTTACTGGAACCAGCAACAAGCTTTCCTCGACGATATTGTCCTTATTAAGGTCATGTAAAAGCGAAGTGAGTTTGTCCCGCACTTTATCCTCAGTTGAATTTGGCGAGCGATTGTCCAGAGCAAAACGCATGGTAATTTGAACACCATCGATGGTGACCGACTCTGAAAACGAGGTTCATTTACAAAAGAAAACGAAGGCGAGAAAAAAGCGACTTGGTGACAAAAGGTCAACTTGTAGAGAGCAGGCGAGCACTTACGACATTGACGTTCACCGTTGGCGAATCTATCCTCATTAATAGCATTTCCGGCGTCATCGACGCACCAGCATTTTTCCGAAAAATGGTCGGCAAAGCACTGAAGTGATTTATATTTTCCATTGTCTTCACATTGAGGATGATAAATATCGGCCATGACAGACTTCTCCATCGCTTCGGTGTGGCATTTCGTTGGAAGCGACTCGCACGGCTGTTTCCGTCCCCATTTGTCAACAAAGTTAGGCTGGCAGGTACATGGATCAACTTTGCACTCAGCCAGAGGATGGGCGCATTTTGCTTGCTCGCAAATGCCGGAACGATTGCAAGTAGACAAGGTCGCAGTAGAAGAGATCTTTGGACAGGTCAGTATTTCTGAAATAAGCTCAAAATTAGGAGAATATTTACCCGAGCGACATTAAATGCGTCATTGTTTCAGAGTCAAATTAATACTATTTTATGTCTGTGTTGTTACTCACGTGGACATCGCGCTTCGCAAGCGGCTTTCGTCGCGAAATTGTTGCCATTTCCTTGGCAGCCTCCGTAATCAAACATCTCACATTGACCAGATCTCCGATTGAAATGCCACCTTTCGATCAACGCTCTACAGGGACCGGTGCTGACCTCTTGCATACAGATGTCCGCAGCTGTAAAACAATAACCGTAAATATGTGATTATGGTCTATGTGTGGGTATACTTACGAAGACATCGCTGCATGCAATGCTCTTTCGATATAAAGTTATTTTCGTTTCCTCCACAACCCGTATAGTTGAATGTGTGGCATTCTTGAGTGTAATGGTTGAAGAAGTATCGTTCCGAAGTTTCACCGGTTAAACAGGTTCCCGGTTCGACGCTTTGCGAGCACGTATCTAAATTAAACATTTCTAAACGAAGAATCCGATTTGAAAACCCAAATAACTGACCTTTGCAGTCTACAGTTTTTCCTTCTTGGTTGACAAACTCCACAGCGCATTCATTGCAAGGATCAGAAACGCAGAACGCTTCGGGGTGGTTTTTGCACGTGGCTTTACGGCATGCCTCCTTGCAAACCAGTGGAGCAGTTCCATTCTGACAAACCTTATGAATAGACCCGGCCATGATGCCAGTTGCATTACATTGGATCTGTCCACGAGTAATCGTTTCCGGTCTGGTTGTTCCATTGTTATCAACACACCAACATATCTCGCCACTGCATTGCGTCCATTCATGCTTTCCTTGGATATCACAGGCCGGCAGATACAGCGGCATCAGAATTCGATTAACTAGAACACAACAGTTGACAAATGTGGAGCTTCAGAAAAAAATGACGATTAACTTACCGACTGGCTCGATGCATGTAAAGCCGCCGCAACTCCCTTTGCCGCAACACTTTTTTGATGCGGGGCAATCTGCGTCGGTGTTACATTCAGACGAGCATGACACTTCTTCTTGAACTGGTCCGCTGATTTGAGGAAGTGGACATTGCCCCGGTTTGACGGTAGAAATTGGTAGAGCAGGTACGCAGACATATCCACATCCGGCAAAGCAGCATTTGTGATCCCCGGAACATTGCGAGTCGTCGCGACATTCAATTGTACAGCCTTCACTGGGAAGAGCAAAGTAAGGTGGACAGACTCCGAGTTTGGATGGAAGTGTTTCGTTGGGTGTTGCGAATATCTGAATGATTTCTGCGAATATCAGTGGTTTATTAACTATCCCATAACGCCGGTGTTTTCATATAAACTTACTAGCTCCATTGAAACTTGATTTGGTTCCCGGAGCCATCAAAGGTGGCGGGATGGATAATTTTGCCCAGTTTGGAGAATGCATTGTGGTAAGGAAGTCTCTCTGGCACTCCGTCAATCCTAAAATTTTTTGTAGAGCTGGGTGTCATGTTGTTTTATCTGTTAACTAACCTTCGAAACAGTCGACCTTTTCATTGTTATAATCGAAGAAATCAACTGAACATCCACCGCATGGATTAACACGGCAGTTGGCTCTTGGATTTCCGAGGCAGACCTGGTGGCGGCACATGTTAGGATCGCAGAATTGCATTGCCTCTCCTTCTTCACAGATTTCCATTGAAGCATTAGAAGGTACAGTCACTGAAAAAACAATGTAGACGCTATTTAAATTTGAATGGATGTCAAACTTACGCTCTGAGCATTTTGGAAAACCTCGAACTGCGGTGGTCATATCAGCGTGACCTTTCGAATCAACACACCAGCACACTCCCGCTGCAAGTTGACATTGAACGGGCAACCAGGATCCATCAAATTCATCGCATTCGGGAATAAAGATGGGGACGGAGCTTGACCTTTGTTGAGCGATCGCCACTTGTCGTTTGAACTCACAATCCGACATGACTACATTACAAGAATACAACCGTGTTACTGACTGATCTAGGAAATCTAAGTAAGAGCAGCACTCCGAAATACTGACCTGCACATAATGCCCGGCATTGCGTTTCCGAAGCGAAGCTATTCCCGTTAGCGCCACATCCGGAATACTGGAATTGCTGGCAAGACTTCGTTTTAGGGTCGAAATGGAAGCGCGTGATGTCTGAAGCACATTGTCCACTGATGACAGGAAGGAAGCAATCATCAGCTAAAAAACCATATCTTAATACCAGATTCGATGTGTGAAAATCCATTCTAGCTTACTTGTTTTCGGACAGCACATAACTCTGTTGTTGTTCGATGAGCAGAAATGTGTCAGTGGACATGTAGCGCCCTCTGCGCATAACTCCAGTGAGCCGTTGGTTAGGCCAGATACCGTTGGAATGGGAGTACCAAGAAGACAGAAGTCACTGGCGGAAATGCTACCATCAGATCTTGGGTCTTGAGGAACGACCATGATGCTAGTTTTTTCGGCCATAGTGAACGAAGGAACGCAGACGTTTTCGCATTCGATGCGAGTGGCGAAGTTGTTTCCATTACCCTGACATCCACCATATGAGAATATTTTGCATGATTGGGAGACTGTGTCAAAAGCCCATCGCGGAATAGTTCCTCGGCAAGGGCCAACTTCAGTTTGTAACAAACAAACGGTTGCTGTAGAAAAACATGCACAATAAAACATTTTTGTTACAAATTTATTGTATTGAGTACTCACCGGTTTTCGAGCAACAAACACCTGTTTTGGCCCCTTCTTGCTGCACTGAGCAAGAATGAGTGCTTGGGCAAGCAGAGTCATTGAAACATATCCTAAAATGGTCGCTGTTGGCGGCTTTAAGTGGAATTCCAAAAGGACAGGTCGCTGGTGGTGGAGTTCTTGGAGCACAAATGGGGAACCTTGAAATCACGTTTTCCACCGATTTCAATTCCATCACTTTGCACTCTTGGAAATTTGGACAATCATACAGCTGCAATCATGAATTTGAAATAATCAAGTTTTGTTGGAAAAAAACTTGATCAAAGCCGTACTTCACAAGGATCAACGCAATCGCAAATCGGGCAGCCATCGGTCAGATTCTTCACGAAGCCTAACGGACAATCCATACGGCACATCATAGTGTTTTCACATATTCGTGTGTCTAAAATACAAATCATAACCAAAGGATCAAATTTCCGGTTTTTTGACTTTCCACTAACCAATCTTCCTGCTGCAAGACATGTTCTGATCGTACGGTTTCCTAGTCCCATCAACTTCCTGTCCATTCTCATCGACACACCAGCAGACCTCTTTCCTTCCATCGCATTGCATCTTGTCAAAAGCGCCATCTGGCCGGCAATCAGGTACATAAATTTGGTCCTTGAACATATCCTTGGCGAATCGAGACATTCTAGTGTACGCCGTCTTCTGGATATCACAAGCTGTTTGAAAGACTGCTTCTGAACAGACTCGACCGCAGCCGTTGCCGCAGCACATCGAACTTCCTGGACAATCGCCATCAACGGTGCACTCATTGACGCAAATAGAGCTTCCATCCATCTGTGGAACTGGGCAGTGAGCTTGACTTGGTACATTGACAGGTGTTGCTGCAAGAACAGAAAGGTCACCACATCTTCTATACTCTTCGTTCGATTTACTTACTGCCACATATTTTTTCGCAAACTGCTTTGCTGGGAAAATTATTTGGGTTGCCCTCACAGCCTCCATACACAAATTCTTCACATTGCTTGGAAAGACTGTTGAAGTGCCATTTCTTGAATGCCGCACGACATGGGCCGGTATCTTTCGAGAGTCGACAGACATCCACACTTTCACGTTCGCAGCAGACTGGTGGCTGATCTGGGGCACCGGATACGCACTCGTGAGTGATGGGACATTCAATCTGACCAGCAAGCGGACCGCACACCACGGTCGTGTTCAGCATTGGGTTCTGTAGTGGTATTCCAAATGAGCAGGGATTTAGGACGGTCGGTCTTGCAATACCTGGAAAGCATTCCCAAAAATTAGGGAAATAAATTTCATTTGGTGAATGGGTTATGTCTTCCGTCAAAGAAATTATTTTTTCAAAATGAACATTTTGATGACCTTTCGACAAATATGCATCACAAGGTACACCCATTCTACTGTGCTGTATTCTACTAAACTATCTATACAAAACTATCTAAACTATCTGTACTGTATCATAAAAACAGTTTACGATTTGATTATCAAACTTACATTTGGGCACGAACGGACAGGGTTCTTTCAGACATTCCGTTCCTTGAACTTGGCACTCGGTCCCACTAGGACAAATGATGCCCTGTAAAGCCAAACAACCATGACGCAATAAAATCAATATTAAGCTTCAAATAAATTCGTTACTCACATCACATGGATTCACACAGTCACATGCCGGACATCCTTCCTCGTCGAAGACAAATCCAAATGGACACAGCATTCTGCATTCGGGGTTACACTGACGTGACTCTGTCGATGAGAAACGTATTGTTTTGTCAACATATTACAAATTCCATCATCATTCTTACTGGAGCAATCTATTGTCAGATTCAAAGCGAGCGCCACTCTGGTTCCCGGCATCTCATTGCCAAGGTTGTCACTGCACCAACATTTCTGCCGGTTACATTGTACTGGCTCATATCCACCTTTTGCATCGCAGCGAATTGTTGGAAGATGAGAAAAAGCAGCAACGGCGGCAAATGACTCTGCTTTGATCTGGCAACCTACACAAAAATACACTGAGAAACCAGAAGTGAGTTATTGTATACAAATATTACTGGTTTTTGTAACTGCTTTTGTGCATGTTAATCCACATGAAGTTTCGCAGCATTTTTCATCATGAGCACATTCGCGATCTTTTGAGCAGGCTTGGCCACACTGTTGCAAATTTCCAATAATCGGCGCCGGACATCTTCCAAAATGTTCCACCAGTTTGCGTTTTTCCTCAAAAGGTGGTATCTGTACCGCCGGTTCTGAAAACCAAAAAGTTCCACAAGAACAGACAAACGTACCAGATTGTTGTACTTACGGCCAGTTGGTTTAGGACAGCAGAATCCATGTCCTTCGGCGTCGATTAATTCGCAAGAGAACTTTTCAGGGCATGTTATCATGCCGGGGAAATCACCACATAATGAGTAATCCTTTGTTCTGTTGTCTCTGATCGGCGATCCATAAATGCAAGGATGATCAAGTTTCCGACTTTCTTTGCCTATTGTCAATGTTTTTCAGAGTCAAGGTATTCGTCAGTAAATGTCGGTTATCAACTTACAGGAAGCGACAACTGGACACGTGGGGCCTCCACAGTCCAGTTCCACGACATTACATTCATTTGGACAACCAAGATCCTAAAACACATTTTTGAATTATATTCAGTTTCTTGAATAAAGTTGATTCTAGTCTGATTTCCGGATGAGTCTGTCATGAAACATGATCGTTTATGTGCTAACTACTTTACGTTTTTTTATAACGTACTTCACACGGAAGGTGACAAGAACACATTGGGCAACCATCCGCATCAACTTTATATCCGTGATCACACTGGAGATCGCATTTCAAGTTAGCACAGCGTGACGGCGCTGTAAAATAAACAAAAGACAAACATGATTACAGAATCAATTGCTTGTCGTATAAAACAACTGTAAACAAATAATACCTGAGCAATCAGGAAGAGATCCATCGACTTTCCTTGTTCCGAAGATTTCGCTGCCAGCTAGGGGGTCAACGCACCAGCACTTTTGGCCAAAACATTGTACTTGAGCGAATCGACCATCATCTTCACACGTTGGAGAAAACACACCCGGGATCTTCTCGCTTCCGGCCCGTTGGGCTTGACACGCTATAACAGAAAAAAGTAAAAGTGATTTATTGCCGTTTTTTTAATTAAACACAAGGTGACAAAAAACGATTAAACTTTAACCTGGCGCATATGTCGCAGCAGGGGGTTGATCAAAGTGACGCTTACCGGTGGGAACAACAGGTGAGAGACATAATGCTGTGCAATTATCGGAACAACATTTACTCGTTCCGTAGCAGTCTTGATCGACGCGGCATTCCACGACACAGCTCTTGTCATTTCTTTTCAGTGGAGGACATTGTCCAGCCTTGACAACTGTAATCAAAATGTCAAACCGTGAGAAACATTTCTTTCGAATCTACTTTGAAGCAGAAACAAGACTTCTGAAATATCTCAGGTTTAAGAAACGTTCTCTAATCCAGCAACACAACGGTGAGAATTATATTTACATAGAAAGAATTTGTACAAACATTCTTCTGTTGATTTTTCATGAACTCCAAAGTCAAATTAAGTAATTTATTCATTTCAAAATTTAAGATTTATACAACGAAAAGGAGTTTAGTTGCTATTTAATAATAAACATACAAGAGAGCACGAATTCAAGCGATTTGTTGATTCCATAAGTGCAATCAATTATATTTCACGTACCATTTTCTTCAGCTTGTGGGCAACAAACACCGAACTCTTTGTTCGGACGAACGTTGCATTCAAATCCGACTGGGCATTTCGATGCCTTCACGTTATTGAGAAGACTACACAGGAAGTAATCCTTCTTGTTTACATCAACAAGGGCCGGAAGACCACTAAAAAACAAAGCCAAAATTAACATATTTCTTCGAATAAATAAAAACCCGTTACACTTTTGATAGATTGCAGCACTTTACCTGGGACAGTCGACATCATCGATGGCTCGCGCCGCACCTGTAATACCACAAGATTATCTACATTGATCAAATTGCTCAAGTGAGGTTTTTCGGTGAAACTTGATCCGAAATCCGTTACTGACATTTGCTTATAGGCGGACATGGCTCATTTACACATTTGACGCTGTCCGTGATACATTTTGTACTTCTTGGGCATTTGATATCCTGAAACAAGCAAACCATTGGTTCAAATCTGAACAGTCAGTAACAGATAAATGCAAAATTTCTCATCAATATCACGGATTAAAAAAAAGACATGGTAACTTACTTCACATGCATCGTAGCACTGACAAACTGGACATCCGTCTTTCTGTATCACGAATGATTGTGGGCATAACATTCTGCATTCCGGGTTCGGACAGATTCTTGGTGCTAAAATTATAGTCAAGGCTAAATATTCCGCAACGAATCAGGTAGATCGAATGAAGTATACCTGAGCAATTCATAGCCATCCCAAAAGGAGCTCTGGTTCCAGGAATTTCGAATCCAGCTTGATCGACGCACCAACATCTCCCTTTTTGCTCACTGCACTGAACAGGAGCAAATGACCCGTCATTCTCGATACATTCAGGCAGGAAATTCGTTGAAGAATCTATGCTTCGCGCAATTTCGACCGCAAATGCTCTTTGATGCTGGCATGCTGAAATATCACGTTTTTGTTATTTCTCAAAACAGAAAAATCCGCAATTCGGATATTTTGAAGCTAAACAATTTTGAAAATATCAGAAGGGAGCAAACTACCGGAACAATTTATTTTCTCGTGTACCTACCTGTAAATGCCGGCTGTGGTGGAGCGCACACTTTCATTTGGCTTTTTGATTCGCAGCATTTCAGATCATCTGAGCAGTCCATGTCGCTTGTGCATTTTTGCATTAATCCCGTTATGTATAAATTATTTGGTGGTGCACACAGACCCTCTTTAAAATCTGAAATACGTAATTATATTCATAAGGTCACACTTCCAAATCAATATGGCCCAACATCCGGAAACAAATGATGACATAAGTCGTTATTGAGTATAACCGTTACATAATTGCAATAATTAATTTTCGAACATCGCAATTTGACAATATCTGCGTGACCCACAAAACGGCGGTCTATTGTGGTACTTACTCGAAAGCTCGGCGGAAGCGTACAATATGACGCTGGATATGGCAAAATAAAATGTAATCCACATGATGAAATTCCCGGTAATTATAATTTGTGGCGCATGAAAATACAGTCCAGATGATCAGTCCATTGGAGGAAATATCCCAAATATCGAATATCAAAAATCACACCTGTCAAACGAGATAAGGTGAGAAGCGAACAAGTTAATTATGGTCCACCGGCAATCAAAAGGTCATCAAGAGTTTACATCAGCTGATTGATCAAGCATCCGATGAATGACATATGTTATCACACCGAGGTTTAATTAAGCAAAAAATCCTGTTAACTGTGACTACAGCATGAGGTCTTCAAACATTTGCCGAGGCAAAGTATTGAGTGGACAAAACGGAACTGGTCGTGCAATAATGAAGCCCAACCGTTGCGCATTGTCTGTCGGTTTGAAATCAAAAAGTCGGCATAATTGACACCACAAGAAAGTCAATATGAAGAAAACAAACAAGGAGGGTTGTCTTTTCTTTAAATGTGTTTTCCAGCCAACAGGCCATCCTTATAGCAAACTAATGTGAGTAACTGGTTCAGTCTATCTGACGGATTGCTCATTGCATTGTTGCTCTAGCATCCCAAACGAACAGCTAGACAAGCAGTCAGTTTCAAGTGAGCTTTCTCGAAAATATTGAAGCTTCAATCACAACGACTTGATGTTTTTCGTACGCTTTGCAGTAATCTCGAAAACCTGATAGAATTCAAAGGCTTTTGACAAGATCAGTTCATTGATCAGACAGATGCGAGTGACCACAATTAAAGAAAGTAAATAGTGCCAGCGATTCTGACGAAGAAACTGAAACGAAATTCACAGCAAAATTTCACTTTTTTGTAAGGATTAGTTTATGCATTGGGGTGGGCGCTGCCGTAATGGTTTCTCAAAAGAACCAATTCAGCATCCAACCGGATCTTTATTTGGTGCAACGCACCTGTCAGTTGATGACTAATCTTAATCGAATTAATTGCTGCAGTTATGCAGTTTTATAACAAAATGTCTCAACCGTGAACAAACCTACCAAAATTGCGCAAACTTTCAGAAGTTCCGGAACACAGAAAATACCCATTAAAAAATATAAATCTTTATATAAAACTTTGTTTCAGACATGTTTCAGCGTGATACACGCGGAACATATTAAATAATATTTCTCAACAGACTAGATTCCGGAAATAACTAGAATTTCAAACGTGAATGGAGATGATCCTGCACCTGTGGGGATCATCATTCAAAAGGTTCAAACTCGGAGCACTTGACTTGGTTTCGCTTTGACGCGCCAGGACTGGGTCAAGTTATTTTTAATTAGCTGAGGGTAGATTAGCGAATGTTGATTTTTCTCAAACTCACACGATTAATGCGTCAAAACCATTGACAAATAACCAGGCATTGCTCGATGCGCAAACTGACTTTAAACAATTCGATATCCTAGGCGACATACTTGGCACATCAAAGGGACGAAACGTTTTCCGGTAGGAAATTCGGAGAGTGGCGGCATTGTGCTCTGCTTTCTTGTTATTTCTCAGTCGTCCTTTCAAAACAAACTCGACAAACAGCTATAATATCACCGAACAATCTCAAGAGTGGGCCAGGTATGAGGGAGAAAAATGACAAGGTGAATGGTCATCATCTATTGAACTTTTGCATAATTGTTTCGCTCATCAAGAAAACAGAGCGACCACACCTTCCATCCTCAAAATTTCCACTCATTACATTCTGAAACAAAATTTTTGCTGACTTATCCCAACACTATAATCATATTTCCTACGATTCGGAGTTTTCCTCTCAGAATTCACGGTTCAAAAAAGCATACTCTGCAGTAGTTCATCAATCACGATTTATCTGCGCTGATTCTTCGAAACAAGTGTTTTGTTAATAACACTGAACAGAGTACGGTACATGGAAAAATGGGTCAGACATCTGGTATGTGTTACGGTGGCGGCTTCGAGACCTGACTGACTTGAGATCAAACAATACAAAACAAAAAACTTTTCTCATAAAAATCAGATCAATGTGAAATCAAGTACCTTTGTACTCATCCTTCCAACCAAGGCTCAAGGGATTCGGTTGAAACTTTCCAAAAATAAAATTTATCGGCTTTTTGTACGTTCGAAACAAACTGATTGTATTTTTTCTCTGGACAAATTTGCGAGAATGAAGTCATTTTTAGCCCACTTACAAGTCAACAATGCTGGAGGAGATTACACAATGAGATCCTCTTGAACTCGATGAAGATGCTGTACGTCGACCAGCAACGTGAAATAAATTCCTTCCAACACAGTTGTAGAGCTTCCAGATGTCTCGGTGCACTCCGTATTCCAAACAATAATCCTGATAAAGACAAGAGCAATAAATAGTGAACGGCTGTTATGAATGTCAGGAGAAAAAACGATGTTGTAAGTAAAGATCGGGTGATTCTTAATAGGTAAACCTGTCTTGAATTGGTCACTTGACCACTATCTTTCAGTAATTCATCGGCACTCCGCCTTAGAAACGCAATGATTGGACTAAATCCTCATGAAAGCATATAATGACTATTTACATCCGTGTTCTTACGACATGGCTCCGACATTCACAACGGATTC
>JAQIWT010000894.1:0-14120 GCA_034696485.1 Isohypsibius dastychi | reverse complement strand
CAGTCTGCTTGGTTCGGGCCATTTCGAAGGATGAGGGAGATTTGGGAGATGAATGTGGAATCAACAAATAATTCACGGTTTGCTAAGTGAGAAAATGCAACTGACGTTTCAAATGCGCTTGGCTTGGGAGTTTTATACGGTTTGGTGGGCTGCGTGCTGATTGGTCGAATGAGGGCAGGGCTAAGTAAAATGTTCAAACTCGAAAAAACGATGGAAATCTTGAATTTCCCCCGGTTTTCTTAACTTTTATTGACAAGAAATAATTAAATGAAATGAACTATCGAGATTGGACGAGTCTCGTCGGAAATGTTTGCAAGAAAAAAGAGTTTTTCTACCAAAAATACGTTTTATTTGGAAGCTGAGCTTCTGATTGGATGAAATTCTTCGCGCCAAAATAATCTCATTTTAACCTCGCGAAAACATATCCGAGGATAATTTGTCTATGAAAATGAGTTTCATATGTCGCAAACATAATCGCACATTCTAATAAATTATTTTTTGAGAGAAAAAACCAAACAGCAACAAGTTCTCTGGAGGAAAACGCGCTTATTTGTTTTACGGCAAATTTGGAGTTGGCTCCACCCCCTTACACTTCACTGCCCAGCTGCTATAAAACCCCCAAGCAGCGTTTCATTTCTCGTCAGTTGCGATTTAGAAACGAATCTGCGCTTTTACAAGTCTCTAATTCTCTTCTCCCAAATTCATCCCGGAAATGACTGGACGTGGAAAGGGTGGTAAAGGACTCGGAAAAGGTAAGCAGTTCGCTCTTCATCGTGATTCCTTCATCATTATTTTGGTTCTGTTTCGTTATCTAACTTCTGTTTATTCTTTTTTCAGGAGGTGCCAAGCGCCATCGAAAAGTCCTCCGTGATAACATCCAAGGTATCACCAAGCCTGCCATCCGTCGTCTCGCTCGTCGTGGAGGTGTCAAACGTATCTCTGGCCTCATCTATGAAGAAACCCGAGGAGTCCTCAAAGTCTTCCTTGAGAATGTCATCCGAGATGCCGTCACATACACCGAGCATGCCAAAAGGAAGACTGTCACCGCCATGGATGTCGTATATGCCCTCAAACGCCAAGGACGCACACTTTACGGATTTGGCTTGTAGATTTTCCTCTTCGGAATCATGTTGTACATTAGAAGATCTTTGGTTACGATCGTCAGTTAAAACATTAGTATTGTTGTCTTGTTGGTTGAGTTGTTGGCATTAGGACTCAGTCCTGAATAAAACAGTGAACAAAAACCAGACTTCGATTTTCGGGTACAGTTTTGTTTGAGATTTGTGACAGCAGTCGAAAGCTTGAAAGTAAGGGAAATCACGAATTTTCAGTCATCCAGTTTTTATTCAAACGCCCGAACGAAGCGTAGCGGGTGACAGGAGGTGCGGGGCGGCGGCTCGATTGTTGCACTCCAGTTAGATGATACAAAACTTCAGATCGGAGCTCATTACTGTAATTTCCACCGAGAGACATCGCTAATTTCCTCCACGTTTTCGTCTTCCAGCGTTCATTTTATTTCGGAGAGAGATAATTCTGCATCAAGATGATCAAAGCACTGGAGTGGTTGCTGACAGGGGCCCTGGGATTCGCCATTTGGCTTGCTGCAGTTTTAAATGTTCGATCATTCCATTTATCGTCCACTGGCACGAACTTCATTCTTTACGTACGTGCACCATTTAGTTTTGTGGTTTCTCGGTTATTATTTTTGCATAAATTATGACTTTTTGTGGCAGAGAGAGATCAGATTTGTGACGGCCCACGCCACGGGTTGTGTATGGTGATGACGGGTTTGTTTTGGTTTTTCAGTTTCCGGTTTACGCAGTTTTCCTCTTTGCCTTTGCATCACTTGGAATAATCCTCTACCGCGTTTCGACCTTCCGCGATTGTCCAGAAGCCGCGCAGGAATTGAAGCAGGTAAAAAGGACGCTATTTCGAACGACATGATCTGGTACTGACATTTCGAAATCTGTCCCCACTTCCGGTTTGGAAATTTCGAAATCGATCTTGTCTCGCGTTGTCGACCACAAATTTTTGTTTTCATAACATGTCAAATTTAGTTCTCCAGTGTTTTCCTTGTAAGTGTTCTGGTCCCGATGAATTGAATCTTTTCGCTGCAAGTCTGAAGTTAGCAATGTTGCTTTCTGGAATTCTACACCAGGAGTTCTGGATTTTTTCCTAGTAAGTTGTTTCGATTATTGAATCAAACTGTTTTCTTTTTGGCAGCAAGTGGAAGAAGCCAGACGGGATCTCACCAAGAAAGGATTCAAATTCTGATTATACAGCCGCAAGTCCACATATCTCATCTGTGTAATTCCAAGTACCTGAGTAATATTATGGAGTTTGAATGTCCATTTCTTCCTTATACTGAGATGAGAAAGACAATTTTGTAAACATGTTGTTGTTTTAAATCGGTTTTTCGATCAGAATTCCTGAAGATAATCCCGGAAGTCATCAGCAAAAATTCAGACGGAAAAAAGAAATGAAGTTGAAACGTGAAGCAAAATATAGCGGCAGCAACAAATATACGGGAAGAAGAAACAAACTGAGTAGCCGTCGCATGTTCTCTGTGAGAAAAGTAAAACTTCAGATATACTTGAAAACTAGAAAGTTTGTCGTTGGCCGAGAAATTTTCCGTCCGATATGCCTTCTACGCTTTTGCTAGTATCTTCAAGATGGTTTTACGGGGTGGAATTCCACGTTTCTCCAACGCTATTTCCGGATGCGAAACAATGGCTGACTTTCGCTTGGCTCCTTTCTTCAGCCGATATTGACAATTCTTGTCGCCGCATTCGCAGCCCATACCCTTGCTCAATTTTCCCTCCCAATATCCAGCGCCATAATCAAAACTGCAAAAAATGAATTAACGCACGGTTTGAATAAGTGTAATGCCGAATTAGTTTCATTATTTCGACTTCAGTTCCCTCGCAAATCTGTAACATTTGGTCGTACGGCGAAGGTATCTAAAGAGTGATTGATGACCGTAAAATAAATCCATTATGACTCCAAAATTAAATCGGATTTCAAGATGGATCGGACACAGAAAAGTAGCTTGTCCGCACCTCAACATATTGCAGAGAAATTAATTTCCGCTAACATTCAAACACTATTACTGTCTATGTACAACTGCTTGAAGAAATTAATATCCCACTGTGTGTGCAAAATATTTCAAATACATCTGATTAGTGATAAACCAATTTACTGAAAAAATTCGAAAATTTCTGACCGTGGTCCGATTTTTGTGTAATAGGAGACGTTTCGAGGCTTATATTTGGTATATATACTAACGGTGATGTTCATGTAAAACAAAATTCGACCATTTTTGAAATTCATCAAAAATAGCCGCCGGACAATCTAACAGAAGTTCTTCAGGTTTACTTTTTTCTATTTGAGCCAAATTCACATAGTTGGTATTGGTAATTCTTATTATCGTGAAATATGGACATTAAAACGTACGTCATTTCTTCCCCTTTGCGGAGTGTCTCGACGCCGTTTTCGGGACTTGTGGCATACCACTCCCCTTTGATCTCCCGTTTAGCGTAAAAGCAGATGTGCATTCCCATTCCGGGATTGTTGTCATCGTAGAACACATGTACCGCGAACATATTCGGGTTGCACGAATGATTGAAAAATCTACAATCACAAGCAATGTTTAACAGAAGAATTTTGATTCTCAAGTAAAAGCAATGCTGGATAAAGACAAACTTCCAAATAAAACCGAAGTTGGAGATGAAATCAGGGTGAATATTGCTTTCTTACCGCGAAACATTTCCTTTCTGAGTAGCGTCGATGAAAAAGTTAGTGTCTTGTTGTTGCTGGAAAGAAAAAAGCCACAGCTGATGAGATAATTTTCGATAATCTCCGATAATTTCCAAGCAGAATCAAATAAGTATACATTTCAACATTCAAAATATACGTACAGAGGCAATCTCAAAAGAATACCAGTTGTTGTCCGTAATCATGTCGTTCTCTTTCGCATCCTTCATAACGCCCGAATACCTAGAACAACAACCAAATAAAGCAAGTAATAACCTCTAGAACAGAAAGAATCGAGAAAAATATTTATGGTTTCAGATTACTACGACTCTTCTCTATGACACTTTCTAGCCGTCCGTTTCCGCATTTCCGGTGGGACATTTCTTGCTACTCAATGTTCGAAATCCAAATTTGTTTCAGGGTTTCATTTGATAAATTCTGAAAATTTCTTTGATGAACTCTGGTCGACTTACTCGGAAATGAAAGCGCCTTTCGGAATCGTATGGACGGCCCTCACTCCCCAGCCTTTTTTAGATGTCATATAGACTTCCAATTTCCACCTGGAAAAGAAACACATTATACCAGGGTGGTTTATCCTTCAACTGTCAATAACTCGAGAATCCTGATATTGAACATATCACAAAACGCAATATCAAAAGTAGGAACAAATAAAACTTACCGTAAACCGTGTTGAGCATTTCTCGTTGGACATTCCGGCCCGCAGGCGCAATTGGTGCTACACTCCCAGATTACGGGACACAAATCTGGCCAGTCTTCTGGCATTCTTTTGGACAATAGCCCCTAAAACAAAAAAAATATCAGCAACTGCCATTTCCGCGGGAATTCAAACACAAGATCTGCGTTACGAACAAATTATTTTCGGATGAAGTTACTTCATGGATTCAACCCAATTCTGAACTCGGCATGCATAGACAAAATGAACCATTATTTTGATAAAACAACCAAAAACAACGCATGAATTCTGGTGGTCTAACCCAATTCACCGAGCTAGCTACTTGAGCACATTTCTCATGAAAATTCAACCCTATCAAATCACAATCTTGAATAAAACGACAGATTCAGAAAAAGAGTAGAATCCAATGCTTCTAAGCAAAACAAACAAAAAACGAAATTTCTGAGTGACTATTCTACTGATAAATCACGCAATTAAACAACATTGTTAAGACTCAGGAGCACCTTCGCATGCTGAGATTTCCATGTTATCAACTCCGACTCACATTCTCGTAAGCTGGCTCGGTCCTGTCGTGGAATGGTTCCTCCATGCACGGACACTTTTCGTCACAACCCTCGTCACAATCACAAACCTGAAAATTTCGATAACAAATTAAATCAAGCCATCCTACAATGAATTAGAAAAACCGGAAGTGCTTCCAAAAAAGCAGAAAGTAAAGGTGTCATCACCAAAACTTACAACAGGGTTTCTTTCGTAATTCTTGTACATCTCGATCGTTTTGATGTACTCGAATCCCTCCGGTATTTTCCTATCCCTGTAGCTGTTGAACACGGGGACTGGATAGAGCTCCTTTCCCTCACTCAAATCCATCACGACAATATGTTCCATTTTCCTAAAGCAACGAAAAAAGCGGTAACAAATCTATATAAAAACTCGATCGGAGTTGTTTGATGCAGTACTCTTGAGCTTCAGCTGACATAGTTGAGATCTTCTTCGCCATTTTTCGAGGTGGTGGTTCCGGGATTTCCGGTGATCCTTCTCTTGTTGGTGGCATATTTTCCGAAGTAAAACGAACGAAAGTTCGTGCTGATTCCGAAATAAAACGAGAATTTCCAACTTCTCGTCACACTTTCAAAGGATATTCAAACAAGCAACATGTTCCAGGAGACCAGTTCAGATCCAGAATCCAAGACGGAATATTCTGGGAAGCACGAAAAATCCAAAACAATACAGGTCTCCAAGAAATGATTCTGATCGTCGTCGTCGCAAGCTGTGCAAAATATGGGCCACCTTAGCAGATGCAACGCGGCAAATCAAACTCAGAAATTTCACCGCGGAGTTGGATTGTCAGTTCAAAAGCCGTGAAAGCTCAAGGAGCTTCTGTTCGATCCAGATAAATCTGCATGTCTTTCTTCGCGAAGGAAGATGAAAGGATTCAAATGGCGGGATCGGATCGCGCCCAGTGGCGGGGGCGGAGCAAAGCCAAAGCGGAGCGTTCTCCTTGAACTTGGCAAAGCCGGTGTGTGGTTGGTTCAAAGGATGTTCTCGACTCGCTTGATCACTGTGGGGGCCTCCAGCTTGCTTCAGTTGGGGTGTCTCCATCGGTCAGATCATATGCGCTTCGGTTTAGCGAAGCGGAACCAGTATGTTTACGTTTTCGTCGTTTTTCTTTTTAAATTTTTGACACTTCGTCCTTTTGCGTTGAATTCTTCCCGCATCGTGTTATCAGATGCCAGGAGTTTAGATCAGCAGTATTTCTGTCCGCCGATCATGGCTTCTTCGTTGATCGCCAGGATATCATCTCTACAGATCTCTTCGAATTCCCTCAAAGTTCTCCAATTTTCTCCCACTTCTTCTTTCTCGACCAGCTCGCCTCTCCACAAGAAAGTCAAAGAATGGAGGATCCGCGTGAACAACGAAAAAACACTCTTCTCTTTCAAGACGCCAGAGGGCCGGGAAACGTTCGATAAGATGCATTTCAAACCGATCTTTAAGGAAGCCTATCCTGAACTTCCGCCTCGAATCAAGCCCTCGGACTATAACCGAAGTTTCGATAGGAAGGACCTGGGACACAAACCAAAACCCAAACTGGAAGTTCCGCCTATAAGGTGGAAAGTGGTCGACAAACCGAAAGAGTACACACCGGAACCGTTGCAAGTCCACCGAACTGGAGGTCGTCATCCCCTAACAGGTTTGTTTTTTTTTGTAATATTTTATTTTCGGTCAGTCGTCAGTTGGGCTGAAAATTGGTTAATATATCGTTACCTTTCGAGATTTTGCCGAAGAAGATTTTCAAGGGAAGCCTGTGGAATTTGGTCCACGTTACTTGGGTTGTAAATGCCCCTCGCTTCCGGTTGCATGTTTTCGAAACTTCAGATTCTTGATCAAAATTATAATTGGGACGTGTGAACTTGGTTTGATTTTCGTTGACGTTGTTTTTAGGACGTGTTATATATCGCCGTATTGGTGGGGGAGTTCGACCGGAATATCTCTGGGTGGACCGGAAGAGGGAATATATACCGGATGACGATACTATTGAAGAAAAGGTAAGTTTATTTTTTCAGTTCAGGAAAATATATGCGGGTTCGCCGAAGTCGAGATCATGGGTTTTTAATCTGGAGTCTAAATTGTCTAACTTATCACAAAATTTTGAACTTTAACAGACCTTTCGAAAAAGCTTCATTCTTTTCCGATCAGCATGCGTAAAAGATGTTTGCAGTTTCTTTTATCAAATTGCCCTTCCGGCTGATGAGAATTATTTTTAGTTTGAAGTCCGTTCATGTTTTTGTTTTCGTGAGTTTAAAATTGTTTGTTCCATGGATTATGTCTTTTGGATATTAACAATCAACTTCTTCCATTTGGCCTTGAATTCGAAAATGAAGATTTGTGTTACAGGTTCTGGAAATTCGGAAAGGAGCCGGTCGGAATTCTTACACAACCGGGACTGCGCATAAAGCGCTGATTGGTTATCAGGACCAGAAAAGATGGATTATTGCCACGGAGAATATGAAGCCTGGTCAGATCATCAAAAGCTCGCGAGCAGTTGGCCGAATTTCGGGTTAGTGCATGATTTCTGAAGAACTGAAAAAAACTGTTTTGATACAGACTCTTTAATGAACTTTCATGCATCTGGCTTCCGGCTTACTTGTTAGATGCACCACAAAGTACATTTCCAGTGATTTGAAATTTCTCTTCCTACAAAAAATAAGTTACTCCCAAAGGGAATATAAAGCCTCATTTTTCTGATGTTTCCATCACACTTTTCGGTGAAGTGACTGCATTGATTTTTTTGCTCCTGTAATCAGGTATCCATGTATTTTCTGCGGTGATCCAGAATTACCCGATATTATTTCTAATATTCTCCCAAAAACAGTCTGGTCTTTCTGGTAGCTGACGCTTTTGTTATTTTCAGTTCGGGCATTTGAAGGCGACACCTATGCTGTTGGAGCACTTCCGATGGGAACATTGGTCTCCTCGGTTGAATCCAAGGAAGGTGGAGGAACATGGGGCGTCTTTGCCGCCGGAAGTTCCGCTCAGGTGTTGAAAAAAGAGGCCGGAGCTGTCGTCATACAACTTCCCAGTAAACAAGAAATAAAAGTGTCGGAAAAGTGCATTGCGACTGTTGGACGAGTTTCTAATGCGGAATGGGGCGATTGGGATTGGGGGAAAGCCGGTGAGTCGAGGAGACGCGGTTTTCGACCGAAGAGCGGATTATGGCATAGGAAAGACGGATATTGTGGAAGGAAGATACATCCACCGAAGCCGATGAAAGATTATTTGACACCGGCGCCGCCAAAGAAACAGATTTTCCAGTTTAGTCATCTTTGATAGCAACAGTAGTTTCTGTTTTTTTTTCTGGATGAATTTCACTTTGGAAAATTGATTTCGAGCGGATTGGGGGGTTGTAAAAATGTTGCATTGGCTTTGATTTGTATGAAAAATAATTGCGGATTGGACCTACGTTTCTGGTGAAAATCAGGCTAATTGAGGGGGAATAATCGGGTCTATCAAAGTACTTTACCTGATGGGTTTTATTTTCATACATTATATATTTTATATTAAATATATTTTATAGAAATATTGGAATCTTGACGGAATATTGTATTGAAATATTCCACTGGAGTTGGTGGCATTACTGCTCCCCAGTCACCTGGCAATGCGCAATATGGTAGCCTTCTGAATTGTCCCAAAAATCAGTTGAAGATAGCATGATAGTATCTCCAGTGAGATTCACTTTTCCAGCCAAATTTTTTGCTTCCGTGGCAATTCACTTCCCCGGGATTTTCATTATTGGAATTGCTTGGACTTTTGCGCCATCTACCGAAAGTTCGTACATAAACTCTTGTTAGCGGTATGTCTAAGCGCGATTCTATTAGCCTTGTAGAAAAGTGGTCAAATAAATGCACCGAAAATATTTTTACTTGAAAATTTAGAAATCACTAGCTTCATTGAGAAATATCTCAATTCATATTAATTTGTCTCAATCCTGTCTAGAAAACTGGATTGCATGAGCTACGTTGAATGCGATTATGATTATTTTAATCTAGCTACCATCAGTCTTGCCGAACATGAGCAATCATGAGCCTGGTGTGCTCCGTTCCAACCCCCTGCTGGTTGCGCCGAAAGGTGCCGGGGTGGGTTGAAGTCCATTGGCATTGATTGGGATCGTATCCTTCTGTTCAAAGCCTCATCGTAAGCCTGAAGTCCGGAGAAGACCAAAGTGTTTCTTTGACGAGGGCTGTAAAAACTTCGGTTTGAGCCCGCTGGCTGTCGCCGAGTATATATGAAATGTAAAATCCCTACACTTGCCTTCATAGGCGAAAAGGTCCTAATAGGACTAGAATTAATCAAAGAAAAGCACTGAAATCGGCGAGCGAAATTTGAGGCAGAGTTCGTAATGTACTGGTGCTACAATAGAATTTGCATTGCTCAAAAAATATCGCAACTGCGTCTAAAAATCCATAGTACTTCATAGTAATTTCTATAAATTCATAGCAAAGGTAGACTAAAGTTCTTTAATCTACGAAAATGCTCTCAACGCAAGAATTCTAATTGAAGCCCAGCGGACCAGAATCATTACCACTTTTATCTACGGAAAACGCCCTTTTTCTTTTCGCACATGACCCCCCCCCCCTGCCCCCAACCATTGATTAACCAGTTAGACGAATTGCCAGCGTGAAAAGTTTAAAAAAAGCTATGATTTGCAATCTTCGGCTCTGAAACCGAAATTTTCTTAGTGTACAGTTCATATTGCTTTCCCAAATCAATGCGTCAAATGTCAGAGTGACCCCGAAAGGTCACCTGAAATTTACGTTGCACATAAGTTATGCGTTAATTACGTATCTTACCGTGCTAGTCATAAGGATCCCCGGATTCTATTACACCCAAAAAACGCACTCAGAAAATCACAGACACCGGCAAAGTTGCCCAAACTTTGAGTTACGCGGAGTTAGATTCTGGGTTCCTCATCTTCGGTATCCCAAAATAATCAAGAGAGTAAATTCAATGAAGTGCTTTCAAAGAGGCAAAACAAGAAGAGGTTTTGAGTTAATCGGATTACTCCGGAAAACGCTCAATATCATTTCTTTCAAATCAAAAACAGCGGTAGCGATTGTACACCTCTGATCCATCTCCGTCGGTCTTCGAAAGATAGGATATTCATTATCTACATTGTTCCCAAGTATCGCCTTGACATCTTTCACAGTGCTTGGTTTATCCTCCCGTTTTGCTGTCAAGTCCCGATGAATCGAGCTCGTGATATTTTGAGACTCTTGTTCTTCCAGAATTCTCTCGTACCTTCAACGCGCAAGTATTAGTTTTCGAATATTGTTGTTTCTTGCACTAGTCGAAGCTTACTTATTGAAATGAAACAAGTAGCCGTTTCCAGGAAGAATCTCATCATCAGTGGAGTATTGGCTAGTAACAGATTGACGGTCAAATGCGAGACCATCGATGTTGGGCGGATAAAATTCGTAGTTCGCCATCATGTGGGTTTTAGTTGAAGCCACGTTAAGACTTCAGAAGAATGAACCATAGAATACGTTTGAACAGGAACTGCATAAATGGTGAAGAACTCACCTGCTAGACTGCGCTGACCCAGGGATTGTACGGATCATTTCTTCGAGCTCCTCAAACGAGCTTGCACGCAAGAATGATCGAAGAAAAATATCTTCGGCTGAAATGAAAGAACTTTAGTCGTTCACATTCGAGACAGACAAACAACACCAGTTTTTGACAAACGAATCGAGTTCGAGGGCTTTCTGGTTGGAGA
This sequence comes from Isohypsibius dastychi, assembly GCA_034696485.1. Taxonomy (NCBI): domain Eukaryota; kingdom Metazoa; phylum Tardigrada; class Eutardigrada; order Parachela; family Isohypsibiidae; genus Isohypsibius; species Isohypsibius dastychi. The sequence continues at coordinate 3,402 of JAQIWT010000894.1, read as the reverse complement.
TAGACTGTTGATTGTGAAAATCATTCGGTGATGGTTGTAAGCGAATGCAACGCCTGGGAGAATGCCTGGATACACGAAGGAAGTAAACTTCTCAATAACGCAGTCGTTTTCATCAACTATGGTTGCTGCGACCAAAAAACAGGCGTCTTGCATTTCCGGATCTCCGTCTTCGTTATGAGCCAGAATTTCCTGGAATAAGAACTGTGTTCTGAAAAATATCCAGAAATTAATATCAGGTTTACGGAGTGAGGGTTCTTGACAAAAACAGTTGAGCAGGATTTGCCACTATCTTGTTTTCCGGCCAGAATGATCTCCACTTCATTCATGATATGTAGAAGAAATATCTGGGAATTAAACGACAATACGTTCCGGTTACTTCAAAAAGAACAGTAGTAGCTCGTCTCGAGTACCTGGTTGAAGGGTATACCACTTCCATCTGCAAGTCCTCGAATTTCATCGATATATTGTGGGAGGTATTGGTTGGTTCCGTTAAGGTACTTTTCGTAAACAGCCCGGCCATCATCAGTCTCGATGAACGGCATGAGAACGTTTTTGAAGTGTATGAAATCCCTGAAGAAAGTCTGAATCTGCTCACGCATTGTTTTGCCCTGTATCAAGCGTAACATGTGTATATTATTGTGGTACTTCCAGCAATCGTGTGGCTCAAAGGTAATGGAGCAAACATACCATTCCAAAACCGACTTGGTAGTGAGTTCCTCGTAGATGTATCATTGGCAAGAATTCTCCTTGTTGGGCCATGATAGTTGTGGAGCAACACTCAAGCAATGTCGGAAAAAGTCTGTTTGAAGGCTGCTTGTGTTACATCACCTAGTTGAAACCGGTTTGGGAATGTAACAATCAAGTGTCCTATTTGATAAGTTATCGCTGCACGATTCCAACCGTGATTCTGTTACAGCAGCTTCGTGTCCTGCTTGTCTGCGTTGGCTTCTGGCGCGTTGGCACTATGTAAACACCTGGTATGTACTGCAACAACCAGCTAAGTACATGAAGACGGTTGTCTTTGCGGTCAATGAAACCCGCTACAGGAAAACTGAGCCCGAGTTCACGAAGTTTTGAGGAGATATCATAACGCAGGCTAGAAGTTCAGTGTCATATTAAATTACGATTAGACTCAGGAGGATTGTCCAAAGTTAATGATCCGCAGCAAACTTGTTCCTTCATTTTTCACGGTAGACAAGCCGTGTTGCATCCCGCCTATCGCGGTTTCGCTAGTTTAGGTACGTAGTCCTCACGGTGAATTTCTCAATTTGGATTAAAATGCGCTCAGCAGGAGATCCGCTAGCACGGCGAGAACGCATGATCCCGAAAATTCAGTCATAGTCCACGATTTCTGGACTATTATGTAGGTCTAGGAACAATGTTAAGACAACTAGGAACCGATGGCATCTAAAAGGCTTAGCGATTTTGCAACCCCGCAGTTAAGACCTACGTATCATTCTTTGTTTATTTATTGACTTCTGACAAACATCAGACTACTGTTCACAGAGGAAGCACCAGCAGAGGGTCCGATGCACTAGGGTTAGCCCTGTAAATACTAAGGGTATTCTTCTTCAAATCGAAAACTGCCGTCGCTAAAGTAGATCCCCTGTCAGTTGCTCTTGGAGTTCGAAAAATGGGGAAGTCTGTGTCATCATCATTCGACAGAATCACAACTGCATCTTCCGTGGACTTTGGTCTCGGTAGTGCTCTTGCACTCACCCCACGTCGAACTGAACCTTTTGTCCTCTGAGTGTCTTCAATCCCTTGAATCCTTTCGTAGCTACAATTGATTCAAACTGTCGTTAACCGAATTATTATTTACCTACTGAGGACATCAAGAACGAATGACCAACTTGTTGAAATGAAATAAATAGCCGTTCCCAAGAACCGAGTCATCGTTTGGTGACGTCTGCATGATGACAGTTTGGCGATTGAATGCCGGGCCGTCGTTTGTTGGAGGATGGAATTCATAGTTGACCATTTCGGAAGTTTTCGTCGAAGCCACATTCAAGCTTGAAAATATAACGGTGTCAGCAAAATATGTTTCAAGAGGACTCAAGTACCTGCAGCATTGCGCGGATCCGGGAATTGTACGGATCATTTCCTCGAGCTCCTCGATAGAGCCAGCTCGCAACAACGATCGTAGAAAAATATCTTCAGCTGTAAAAGAAAGCTGTTATCTTCACATCTTTCAGTCATCTATTACGAAATTTGATGGGAATACTGACGAACTGTATTGGTCGGTACTGTCACGGGACATAGGGTGTTCAGGGAAAAGACCATTCCTGCGTCGTTGTAACTGAATGCAAAACCCGGGAGAAGTCCCGGCCAAATGAAGGAAGTGAACTTTTCAACAACAGCGCCGTCATCATCAACAATGATGGCCACCACTAGAAAGCAAGAGTCCTGCATTTCCGGAGAACCGTCTTCGTTATGAGCCAGAATTTCCTAAGAGCCTAAAGAATTATCTGAAGAACGGTCGCTAGAGAGCTGTTCTTACGCATTCAGAATTCTTGACGAAAATGGTTGAGCAAGATTTCCGACCATCTTGGTTGCTGTTTATAATGACGGTGATTTCGTTCATTATATGCATCACAAAGACCTTTTGAGAAGCACTGTGGTAAATTGAATGGAGAATCAGATTTAGATGCTTCAGTACCTGACTGAACGGTAAGCCACATCCATCAGCCAGTCCTCGAATTTCATCAATATATTGTGGCAGATGCTGTTTAGTCCCATTGAGATATTTTTCGTAAACAATTCTTCCCTCGTCGGTCTCAATAAAAGGCACCAGAACGTCTTTCAAATAAGAGAATCCAGCGCAGAATTCTTGGATCTGCTCACGCATGGCGCGGCCCTGCGAGCAAATTTGCATGAACTTTCACATTACTCTGTGGACATGACATGACGGTTGATTCCAAGGTTGGCAAGGTACATACCATAGCAAACCCGACTTGATAGTGGGTTCCACGAACATATATGACTGGCAGACACTGACCGCTCTGAGTCATACTAGCAGTGTTAAGAACAAGGATGGAAAATCGGGGAATCTTTATGAGCAAAGCACCTAGTTATGCGAAATAATGTTGACTCGAAAGTCGAAACCGGTTTAAGTGACAACTGATATCACGTTCGGCTATCTTTCAGCACAATGCCATGCGCTTATCTATGTGCTAACACTTCATACAATCTTACAATTTAGACAAGGTTCTACTGTACAGTCAGTGCCTTATATAGTAGAATTGCAGACGTGTGATGCACCACGATTGTTGCGAAACGAATGGAATTGTGGTGTAGTTTGAATGATGATCAAGCTGGATACCGGAAAGGGCGTAGCTTGCATGATCAGATTTTTATTTTGAATACTCTGATGGAGAAGTCTTTGAGCAGAAGTAAGAAATT
>JAQIWT010000893.1:0-14130 GCA_034696485.1 Isohypsibius dastychi | reverse complement strand
TGAGTTCCCCCCTCAGTGTTAATGATACGGAGTTTGTGCTGAATGACATTACTGTCGAAAATTTTGAACTGTAAGAAGTTGGGATCCCGAACGGGTATTACATTGTCTACCTTACCGTTCCAATGGTATGATCGTTTTCAGAATATCGAGATTCATCTCCACGTCGGAAATCGTTTTAAATGACAGTAACGCGATCGAAATCTACGAAATCGCTTTGTATCTGGGGTTTGCTACACTTCGGACCAAATGCGAATCTTTCCTGCTATCTAATGCAAGAGCAGATGATCTCATTCCCTTGCTCCATTTCGCGAAAAGCCACAACGATCAGCAACTGGCTAGCCAGCTGTTCCTAATAATATGCAAAAGCGCAAATTCGTTGTTTCCAAGTGAGGCACTTTTGGATCTCAGCTTTCAAGAGGTAGTCGATGGTTCGCTGGTTGAACTAACCGTTATTACGAGCATCATGAAGATTCTATCATCGTATATGTTATTTTCTTTCTCATTTCCAGATGTACGGGTTCGTGACATCGGATGACCTCAACCTTGAAGATGAAAAATCAGTTTGGCTATCGATCAGACAATGGTACCGGCATGACAGATCTTCCCGCGTACATTCTTTTGCGAAACTATTGGACGCAATCCGATATCCCTTAATGGATGTGAGTGTTCTTCTCGCACTATTTTGGATTTTTCATAAGTAGAACAACCATCACAGTGCAGTCCATACGTAAAGGCATTTGAGTCGTTCTCATGCTTTTATTCAGTGAACAATCAAACTGCAAAAAAATGAATGGCAAAACAACAGGTAACACTAAAATATCTCGTTGACCAGATCAAACCACTGCATAGCTTTGGTACTAGCAGAACAGTTTGTTCCTTGAAAATTTCTGTAACTAAATACGGGGCATTTACTGTATAAGCTGTTAACACACATTCCCCAAATGACTCCTCAAAGCACAGACGAATTCAAATACATGTTTTTTGGTAGTAATTAGTAAGCCTCGAGAAATCCTGTATCTGGACAGCTGAACTAGAAGTTATTTATTCTGTTTTACAGGATTCCATATTCACCGAGATCGAGTTAGATCCGGATCTGAAGGCCGATGAAGATATATACAGCTACGTCATTTTGAAGATCAACGAAGCTCGTCACTTGAGAGACCAACCGAACCGGCCATTTGAGATTAGCCACCCTATATACCATCTGCGAAATTCCGGTAAGTGAACGAGTACGATGGTGAGACTGATTCAATGTGTGAAGCCCCAAGACTAACAAAAGTGATAAAACGCACGAGACAGCAGAGAATAAGCTGAAGAGGGCATGGTTGAGTTATGTGTGATAGTGATGTACTGAAGATCCGGGAGAATAATTCGGTTGTTGCCCATGCGCGCAAATTAGTCGATCCATAGGCCTCGAGAGCAAAGTAAATGTTGAATATGATTTCGCAAATTTTGCCAATATTCCGGGATGACGTCGAGTTTTTGTGGACCCCCATCCAGCAAATGGGACCAGGAGCACTAGACGAGAGTAACGAGAAACGGAAAGTGAAACAAGATCCGGACCCGGGAAAGATCAGGAGCATTAGAAACAGTAGCCTTCAAAAGACAAAGGCAACGACCCTTCCCAAGAGCAAAACTTAACGTTTCTGGGCAGCAAACCTATGAACGAATCTAAACCTCCCCGGATCTTCTGACCATTTCTTATTCGCAGTGTCACCAATAGCTCTGACTTTCAACAGTCTGTCCAGAATTCCCTTCGAACTTGGATGTGATAGCAAGCACAAATGCTCATCTAAGCTAATGAACGTCAAAGTACTAGAACGAGGCAATATCCCGTTATTCCGATTGTGTGGTGCAAAACAAAATTGATTTAGGAAATCAACCGCAGCAATGAGAACAAATTTTACTGACAAGAACAGGTCTCTGGAAATATCTAGAACAGGCCGCTTGGACAACAATCAGATATAGTCTGATATTAGGAAGAAACTCTTTTCACTACACCAAAAATCAAATCATAACATCAGATATTACCGTATTCTCCTGTTCCCATGATTTCGAAAAAACCTTTTTTTGCACCTAAGAGCAGTTTGTTCCAATGGAGATGCAGATGTATGCTCAGAATAACCATACCATACATTCCAGGTTTCGACCATGGCGTGATATTGCTAAACGATAGATTTCCTTCTCCAATGCACAGTCATCATCGAAAATACACTGATGCCGATGAAATCAAGCACGACCTCATCGTTTTGTTCGATCCAATTGCACGTGAAACAAAGTGGATGAAAAGTCTTCCTAAAGATTTCGAGCCGCAATTCGTACACGTGTGTGGGATGGGTCAACTTTATGTTACGTGTGAGAGCACCTCGTACGGATGCCATTTGTTTCGGCTGAACCAAGAAAATGATGGCTGGGAACAGTTGTCAGAAATTCCATTCCTTTCCATCACAGGTAAGTAACAAATGCACCTCACTCACTCCCTGACTGAGGTTGACAGACAGCAGTGACAAAGCAGTATCGTATGCTGATCATGTTTGCGGTTGAATACTTCGACATTTCAACCGAGATCGATGAAGAAATGTGCTCAGCGTTCGGCATTTTGCCTCAAATACGTGAATTTTACAAGGGTGATTCTTGATCTATTCACTTCAGCGTCTAAGCTTTCAATTCGCAAGACATCGTTTTTCTAGGAGCCGCGGCTGTTATAGTTAATTCGTTCATTTGCTCAAACCTACCTGCCCACCTATCCACCCACTCACCTCGCCAAGGGTAATCAAACAATTAGGCGACGAAGGTTTCCAGTTGAAATGTCCGCCGCCAGATATTCTGGAAAACCACACAGAATCGGACGGCTACAATACCAGCTGTGAAAAGTGTCCGGTTGTCTGGTCGATTACCGCATACATATTCTAGTCGGTTACAGCAGTGATGCATTGTAGTACCTAAAGATACGATCGAACAGTGGTCTTCAACTGTGAAAATAATATCCAGCTCTTCTGCCAGTTATGGCCGCTGTTTATTCTACCGAATCACGTTCTAATTGCTTTATGTAGGCATGTATGTCACACTGGATACAGCATATGTATCGGAACAAAAAAGCATCTTAACGTTATGGTCGTATTCCTTGTTGGATGGACACAGCTCTGTGTTGGATATTTTTCCTTTCTACATATGCCATCATTCTTTCGTCAGTTATCAGTCAGAACTGCAGTTTTTCGGTTGTCAAGAACATGCAACATCGACTCCACGGAATCTGACGTACAGCTACAATGTCTCTTCTCAGATTTGGTCAAGAAAGCATGATTCCACCACTCACACCAGAAATGCATCAGCTTGCATTGGAACGACGTCGGATACCCACCATCTGATTTATTTGCTAGGTAAATATACTTTCTCATATAGAGGATTACCTGCAACAGGTTTCAAGCAATAATATGCTGCAATGCCCTGTAATAACCATGTAAAATACCACTGGAATGAAAAATCATCTTCATATAGCTCCATAAAGAATACAAACACACAACAAAATGAAAGAGTATGAATTTACACATGTATCACCGTTTTTCCCCAGTCTTAAAACTACAAAATTTGAATCTGCAATGTCTCAAAAAGTATTTGATGTACGGTGCTGTGCACCGTGTCGTTGATTGAATGGAACTTCACGGCGCAGGTATTCATGCTTGTGTACCACGCTGTTTGGTGGAATGCGTGTAGTTCGACTAGCTCACTAGTGGTACGGAATGAGCATCAGTTCTGCACGGTCTGGTGGAGGGACCACAGTACTGATATTCTGTTGGTGACTTCTTGGATGCAGCTCCTACATGAACATGATCTGGTTTCAGGTCAGGAAGCTATCTGGAACAAGAGCTCAGAGCGCTGGGAATCTTTGCATCTCCTGATCCTAGAAGCCTTCGATCCGTTTGAAAACACATGGAAAATTATAGCTAGTAAGTTAATCCATTAACGTTCACAGCATAGTACCCCTCAGCTTTAGTCTACTCCACGTGGTGCCGCGGTTGTGTCAATCAATGGATCAGGGGGTGGGGGGGGGGGGTGGACAGTATCTCTTTGGATTATTCACTCTGTTTTTTCTCATTCAACAGAGCTGAAGACGTACCTATGGCAAAATGGAATGACCATATGGAATCACCTGATAATAACAAAGCAAAAACGAGTTTCTGGAATAAAGTATGTTTGGGAACATGAAAAGCACGATCCGACCGAATACGTCTGCTCAAAGTGTAAAGACGAAATCAGTATCTTTAACTTCGCGACGAAAACTTGGTCTTCTCATGAAGTTGGCTTGCGGACCGCTGGGACTTTGGAATCGATGACACCATTGAAAATGAGAAGGAAAAAAGAGTAATGAACTGATCCCGATTGGTTTTTTCGAAATCCTCACTAATTGTGCAGCTACTGCACAAATAACTGATAAAATCTGTTTTTGTGGACTTGTGGCTCTTCAGTTGCTTCAGAAGCGCCTTTCTGGTTACTCTTTCCTGATTGGCTGCCCTATTGCGCTGCCCCCTTAGGGGTCTGAAGAACACTGCCCCCTGAGTGCACCCCCCCCCCCGAATCAAAAAATCAAACTGAACAAGAAAACAACACTTAAAATTATTTTGGACCATAGAAACTGAGAGAATCAGGGGGTGTATATAAAATATACACCCTCCAACAGCTCAAACGAGCCCCTGGTGGGGGCGCAAGTTGATCAGAAGAACGGACCGTTAGAATCTCTCACTTAGGAGCAGCCCTACTGCGCACAATGAGTTCCCTGCGCTACGACAGTTTCAGTAAAACTGTTTCCTCTACTTTTGCGGTCAGCTTCTATCAGTGTGATATATATATATACATATATATTTGACAAAACCTGTTCAGAATGGCTAGCTATGAAAGCCGAAACAAACGATCTCACATTAAATGTCGCCACAAATGCAGTTGTAAACCTTGCTAACTGATCACACTGGCTCGATCTAAGTCAAATGATCCCCATCTTCCTCTGCACGTCAGCACTTCTCGAGCACAGGGGTCTTCGTAATACAAGGACCAATCTGTATGATGTTCAAATAAAGCTGACTGCGAACCACCGGTAAACGATGTCGTCATTTAAAAGAAACTGCTGAGTTCTCCGTCAACTCAATCCAGCTTTTAGAATGAGTTGCGGTACAACAGAAAATCTGCCAGACAAAGCCAACCCATTAGCACAGTGTTTGTCGAACAGCGGTGTAATTTGACATGCTAAAAGCACTGCACAGATAACGCTCGTTGCCATTGAATGTGTTTGTCAACAAGTAAGTACGCGACCATTGGATTCAGAGTCAGCTATATTTAGAAAAATCAATACGAATCTCACAGAGCTAACAATCCATCATTGGCATACAGCCCGAGAAATTCTGCCATGGCTTTTTCAAATAAAGCAGAGGTCCAGGAATCATCAGAAACTCGTTTACATGTAAGTACGACTGCGTTCTTCTTGCTCTCCTTGACTTTTGCTTTCACCTCGACCAAGATGACGCCCCAGTTGCTGAAGATCCCGCAAACCATTGACTCCATTTTGTTCCTTCCAAAAAGACCCCATCCAACTTGGGCAAGCCGAAGAACTCTTCGAACAGGTCACGAGCATGGCCCACTCCATGTACGGTGTTGTTGAGGTCACTCTTTGACCTGCCGATCCCCGGTCTTTCGAGCGCACTCCACTCCATTCTGAGCAAGTGCATAGATTGGATATTTCCGGGGAGATCGCCAGCAATGTAATCATAAAAACGAATCTAAAAATATCAGCACTGACGATTCACTGTAATGACTTGATTATACCATTATAGTCACCTTTTCAGTTACATCAAAAACTTTCGTCTCGCCTGAATCGGCATTTTCAACTTTGATGTGTAAGGTCATAGCAACCAGCAAAAGAGCTGGTACTTTCTTGAATGGAATTCTCACGATTAAGAAGGCTGGAGCATCACTGATTTCATGCGGGGCGAGAAGGATCTTTAATCCTTCATGTTTACTCCCAGACTCGACAACGTTCAACTTCTGAAAATGAACAACATTTGCGCCAAGTTTTATTATCCATTTTTGCGCAAATACTTCTTCATTTTTTGTCGTCAAGTTGAATTCAATAAACATGTCTGCTTTGTGGACCACTTTGGTCGAGACATAAGACAGCTCTTCCGTTCCATGCTGGCTTTCTGTAATTTTGAATGGATCCTCCCGGCCGTATTTGGAGAATTCATTCCTGATCCTATCGAGCGTCGCTCTGTTTTTCGGCCAACGATCTTCTGGCTTGCTATCTGCCTGAAAGTAACACCCGTTAGATTGGTTCTCTAGCTGATGCATGAATGTACTGATACTGACATTTTATCATCGAAACAGTTCTAAGCATATGCTCACCCCGAAGAAAATCTTTTCGAGCTTGAGCGTTTTTCCGAAATAAGGAGTTGACTCCGTATCCTTGACGACTTTCTCCAACGCTTCCATGGCTTCGTTATTCTCCATAACTGCGTAACTGCAAGATTTGTTCATGTCAAACACCGAAGAACAAGATCTTAATGGTTTTCTAGTTCCATGTAGTGGTGAGTTGATGTTGCTCTTTACAGTATCAGGATGGTCAATTCAATTGTCAGGTAAACAACACAGCTCTCCGTAATTCGTGCTCTTCGATCACTTTACGAATTTCTTACTGGGCCGAAGCTACAAAAGTGGTCAGCTATCATCTTTAGGAGTCTGCCCGATTTCTATTCGTGTTCGTGAGTTCGGTTAATAAATGCGCCAATGGCACATTATACGTTTTGATCTCCTGGTGACTTATCTTTTTCGGGATAGTTTGAAACAAAACTGTCAAGTTTGGAACAAAAAAATTTCCTTGCAACTGGTCCATTCATCCTTAAAGACGCTTTTTCGAAAATCACTTTCGGATTTGTTTTCGTTATGGTCTATGGAATGCTGACGATAAACAAATCTTTACAGAATCCCTCAGTGTTTAGTTCTGTTTCTCAAAACGGGTGGTCAAGACCTGTTTACTGCATATAGCTGTTAGAGTTGGCAACGTTAACCGCTAGAGCATTTACTGTGCATGTGCAATTCTGAAAAATACTACCAGAAAAGGAAATGGACTGGCCATCCTGAAGGTCACACTACAGCTCGTGACTAGTCGATTCTATCATCAATATAGAAGTCTTTCGCCTGCCCAAAAAAGTTTGGGCGATCGCCTAACGCTTTTACGTGATCGCACAAGGTACTTTGGGCGTTAGTCAAAAATTGTTTGTAGATGTGCTCAATCACGATAAACCTGGTTCAACTCATAAAATCAAAGAGTCAGAATCTATGGGAGTGTGAAAGCAGTGTGAGTCAAGTATGGGAGAGCGTTCAAAAATATCCTGAACGGTCACGCCTCTTCAAATTCTCACAAGAAATCTCAGTATCATATTTTACGCCAGACTTTCAGTTATGTCAAGTTGAAATCATGTTAATCGTTATTTACACGTCGTCGAAAAACAACTTTTGATCACCGCCCAAAGTACCTTGTGCAATCGCCTAAAAGTGCGTTAGGCGATCGTTTAAACATTTTTGGACAGGCGAAAGACTTCTACAATCATCGATCGCGGTAAGATTGTGATTTGGCCAAGACCATCACTTTCGAGCCATAGAACAATTTGGTCGGCTATATCACCCGACGAAAGTGTCCTCTCATCAGCGAGACAGGGAACAAAGGGTACGATTCTATCGGCTTCAAGCGTGCATAGGTCAAAAAATTTCAGCCCTGTCGATTTTCACGTTCCCTCACACTGGTTTCTCACGCATGGCTTGGTTGAAAATTTTCTCAGAAGTCTATCGCCCCAGACTAATGAATTCAGGCGGGATTTGTAGGACAAGACCTCATTTGGCTCACTTGCTTGGATTTATTCCTCAAAAAACACAAAACAAAAGACCCCTTGGCAAGCAATCGGCGTTTGGCCGAATTTCCCGAATGTGTGCGGCGGAAGAAGGTATTTCTGACAACTGACATATCGAAAGGATGTACCTGCAGGGTGCCTTGACGAAATTTTCGAATAGTTTCGATTGGTCACCGCAGAAGAAAAAATCTGACCCCACTGCCATGTGACCACATGTTTCTATTTTTGAACTCATAGCTGGCTGCCCTGACTGTGGCCAACTAAGCTGAAACCAACCAAGCCAACTAACTTTGGCCAAATATGGCGTATTCTGGTTATGTGATCAAAACAAGTGCGTTAGTTTGATTCAGTTGGTAGGAATGGAACCTGACGATACACTGGATGATCGCAGAGTTTAGGCTTGTTCAAGAAAACACGGCATGAACATTTGCTGAATAACGGCCGTAGGAAACTGTCTATCACGTTGTATTGGACGGGAAAAACTACTGAGCTGAACTGAATCATGCTGACATGTCCATGTTCACCAGTGGACTTACATTTTTGACAATCCATTCCGTTTCTTGCTCACGCCACCAATCTTTGTTGGTTCCATCAGTTCCTCAGAATGGTAAGAATGATGGCCGTGTGCTATCCTGTGAACTCCATTGTCCTGAACGAACCGCTTAACTTCGTCCTGGAAATGAAGCTTGAACATTATGGCCCACGAATTCATTAGATTACATACGTCGACTACGTCGTAAATTATGACGGCTAGGGAATTTTTGTCGTCCGGAATCCTGTCCAAGAACGCTTTCACTTTGGAATCATTAGCCGGATAATGGGACATCTGTGAAAACACACCAGTCAAAAACGAGGGGACATGGACATCCTTGCTGCAAACACGTTTTATTTACTTCTGACATTCGGTGTCGAGGATTTTAAAGAGTGTAGCCGACCAAAGCGTCTGCGGTGCCCGATATGGAGAACTGGACACTTTCGTAATGTGATAAAGCCGTCCCGTATGTCCGATTTCCCGATACGCTTTTCGTCGACCAGTTCATGCACTGAACGCTTCCATCGGATAGTTTTTAGTTTTCATCGGCGGTTTAGCAGTTGGCCCTATCGTCATCTTTGTTCGACATTTCTCTTTTTTTGTCATCTTCATCATTACTCTCATGCATTAATTACACCGAAAATTCTATTTCTTCTAGTTCTCTTTTCTGTTCACGATCAGAAAAGCAACAGGAGCTGAATCTCAGGATTTACGTAGGACGTGACCGTGCTCAGATTTGATCTGATGCGCGTTTGAAAAGAAACAAAAATTTAAACGTTCGATACCAGGCCTACATGGCCGGGCTTACATGTCTTACCGCCTGGCCTAGTATGGTAGTATTTGCGTACCCATTTGAAAAAGAATGAGAGAAAGTAATAACCAAGGGAACTTTGCTACAGCTTCGGAAACACAGTTTTCCTGTAAATTCGGGATGCGGGGATACATTTTCGCAGGCTACTACTGCCTTCCTGCGACCCGGGTTTTCAAATAACTGACCTCACTTTGCCAGAACTTCTCTCATAGACTGATTTGCAAACGGACCGAAGAATGTTGTATAAAACGTGGTGACATTGTGTTCCTACCCACCTGCCGACGAAATCTAAAAGTTTCCGGGGGAAGTGTCAGTCGACATAGTATCAGGAAATCAGACGAATCGGACGGATGAATCAACCGACTAAAGTGTCCGGTCGTCCGAACGGACAACTGAACAGTCTGAACGGATACGAACGAGTCGCTTTGAACAGCTGTCAGATCCGGACTGTGAGCAGGTGCACCAACAAATGAAGAAAATTGTTTATTTCGACAGTGAACCACAGGATCGGACAAAGTGAAATTAATGTGATTGTTTCGCCCAAGTGAACTGTTTTGGAACCTGAGTTTACGTTAGTTCCGTTAGTTCAGTCAAGAAGGTCAAACATCGGGCTCTGGAGCCTAGACCATCCAATCGAACTAGAAAGCCTGAATGTGCACGGATCATTATGGTCCATGGCATCTCTGTGAACTCTTTTTTGCAAGGTCTGAATATTCATGTACTTCAAATCTCCACCCCCTCAATCTCTGTACCATACACCTTCGAATGCCTCGCAATGGTCCGCTCGTGGGCACACGCATAGATTCCTCTGGCAAAGAGTCATCGTCACATCATCACAAGATCGAGCCAAGCTAGGCAGGCAGTTCCCGAAAGTTTCAAGAGTTGGTATTCTGATTTCAAGTCAGGTAAGCTTAGAAGGTCAGTCATCTAAATCAAACCTTCGAAAAAAAAGTCCATTGATTGAGTCGTGTTATTTGAACCCATTCGCACAAGTGTTTTCGAGTAATACGGAACAAGAGAAAATTCCAGCGTCGTGAAAGCAAGCAGCAATCAAAGTATGTGGGCTGATGTTGTCCGACAAAGTATGCGGATGCATGCAATTTGAAATAAATCCGAAAACTTCAGAGATACGGCTTGAGTATCACCAGAATGAACTGCTACAATATGTTTGACGGTTTTGGCCATTTTTCATTTTTCATGCCAGGGAGAGGGGGGGGGTCCTTTGTTGATTGAACCAGCTCTAGAAATGTATTTGCATTCTCTCCATCTCCATGTTCCATGTTGTTCTCGGTTTCATGTCGTCTTTTCTTCTAGATCGAAACTGACTGTACATGTAGATTTCAGGCCACAACTGGTGTTAACAGCTTTATGGCCCAAAAGGAGCATGTTCGCAAGCATGTTCGCTTGTACAGCATCCACCCTGGTTTCTCGAATGGCTTGTCCGTAAAGCACAAAGTCGTCCACAGGGTTCTCACAGTCCATTGATTTCACACAGTCCTCACCCCACGCTGCCCACACTGTCCAAATGGTCAAGGAAGTCCACAGTGTGGACTCCACACTGCCCAGAACTTCCATGGAGTACACGAGATCGACATAGTCAACTCCGTCCACTGTTGTCCATAGCGGTCCACCTGGTCCGCACGGTTCATCAAGTCCACAGTGCTCCACCCAGCTCCAATTATCCACAGTGATCCGACTCTGTGGACGCATGTGGACTGGGTGGACCGATGTGCACCTCGTGGACTGGGTGTATCTGAATCACACTGGATGCTGGAGATTGACGTTGAGACTAATCTTCAGATTCATCATAGGAGTTTAGGTTTCGAGTGAGTCAGATTTTGATTGACTTTCCTGGGTGAAACGCTTGGCGGCATATGATGAGAAGGAGGGAGTATAGGTGGGTGGGGGGGGGGGGGGGTCAGAAGATGTTCTGCCTTTTGGTGAGCTCATTGTTGGACTTATTGCTGGGCTCACCGCTCATTGTTGGATTGTGCGAGAAGGCAATGTTGGTTTTAAAAAACGTTTGGCACAGTCCCAAAACTATACGAGGTTGTAGATTTTAAAGCTGGAGCATGACGAGACTTGGGTTTCAACACAACAACTCACAAGAAATGTGGAAACTTGAGGAACGAAAATATGAATGCCAGGTACTTGAGTCTTGATCTTAGACGGTATACTCTTCCTTGAAATCGGATCTACCGTAGCCGCAACAAGACGCGTTCACTTGATCTTGAACAGACTCTCTGCAATCAATGGTTCCTACGTCCTAGTAGACAACCCTTTCAAGTGAAAAATCTCTTCTTAAATCTGTAAGGACGAGATCAAAAAATTCGCCAACAGGTTACACTCAAGATCATTCAGGTATTGATGGTACTGAAGATGACAGAAGTGAAGAGAGAGAAAACTGCATGACAACGATGTCAATACAAACGAAAGGAAGCTGAGAGAAAGGGAAGTTTGCAAAAAGAGGAATCTTCTCAGAAGATCGATTTATCTGCGTAGAAGTAGAAAGCTGCAATCAAGTTGGTCATGGCTCGTTGGCTTTCGGTAGTTGAAGTCACAACAATATCCTGGGTACTGGCCAGTTCTTTCGATGGACATCAGCGCTTGGTCAATCACTCCAATCTAGAACAAGGAGTGATGTAATCAAGAAATACTTGCAATTCATGAGCACAGGAGAGAAAAGGCAGCGCAGAAATATGGCGAAATAGAACGATGTCTTCATAATTCAAAGCAACCAGCCAACTGAGAATTTCAGGGAACTGGAGCTGAGTAACTGAGGAAGTGGAACACAGAGGTACAATGGAGGGTAGCAAAAGAAGGCAAAAAAAAATTGCTGGTTTGACAGGCAGGGGGTGCGACAGGGAACAGAAGGAGCACATTGCAAGCATTCACACATTCAACGAAGCAGAGTTTGAGCTTCCTTTCAAAAAGGAGATGGAACTAGAATCCCAAAGATAAGAAGTAAGGTAAGATGCACAAATATCCAAAACAGAATGAATTGACCCGAAGATATTTCAAAATTCAAACGATACATACAGCAGACGAACTGCAACCTGAACTATTTGGGTTGCCCACGCTACGGAAAAGTGGTCAAGTCCGCCATGTCAAATATACGGGCTGGGTGCGATCTCGACTGCCGTCGGCAACAAACTAGCAGAGATGCGTTCCCAGTCCCACTCAAAATACCGTACCCGAAGAATTGTTCAATTGTGGGAATGCTGGCCGATACAAACACTGACTGCGGTCCACAATTAACGAATATCCTGGTTTAGACCCCAATGTGGCTCCCACAAACTTCGTTGCTGCTGCTCCTTCAATCACCTCGATATCCGGCTCAGTAGGCATCACGATTGCTCCTGGAAACTGTCAGGGCAGATATGTTCCGATTAAAGTGCTTTATTGTAGTCCTTCGGTCGCGTTGAGGGAATCAGTAATGGAGGTGCCCATTGAAAAAAGTTCAACCCAACGAAGAAGAGCGCGGATCGTGCTTCGGGAGCTCGTCTTTTCGGGGGCAAAGCCCCCTTGCAGGGCGGGAGTCCACGTGGGGTTTTGAGTTTCAGGGGTTTATATACATTTTGTCCACACCCCAAGCATAAATTTATGCGTATTATTCCACGTATTAAGAACTTCCGGCAGAGGTCAGTTTAAACTGACCTCTGCCGGAAGTTCTTAATACGTGGAAAAAAGTATGTTTTGTGCATCAAGAAATTAGCTGAACCTGAAAACTTTAGGGGTCCGAGAATCAGGTCGAGGTCGAGGCTTTATTAACTTTTTTGCTGCACGTGCTTCAAGCGTTGATCTTGGTTCATAAGAAGTTCAAATTTTTAACCCTTTTTCCATGACTCCGAAAGGTTTTTTTCATAACCCCGAAAAATCCTTCACTCCCAAAATGGCACTCCGAAAAACACGCACTCCGTAACCTCGGACTCCGAACATTTCCTCACTCCGTCACTGTCACTCCGAGAATGGCACTCCGAAAATAGCACTCCCAAAGACCTTACTCCGAAAGCACGTGGTGCTTAAGAAGAAACAACTGACTCAACTTCCTGTACAATATTGGAGCTTAAAAAGGTCACTTTCTTTCAAAACTGAACACCGTTTGAGAACTTTGTACAAAAGTGGTAAACTAGTCAGATGATGAAACGTCCCATTATCTTTCACTGATTCCGGGGGTAAAAGCATGGTCTTCCAGACGGGAACAGAATAAGTTCCACATTCCATCTCCACTCATCATCATTCCTCATTTCCAGCTCAGCATAGTGATCCCGTTTGAAAGAGTAGAACTTTGCCGTGATACGAGCGAATTCAGCATAACACTCCTGCAAAACCAAATTAATTCCGGAAATTTTTTCAAACCGGGAGTTGAAGGAAAAGTGACCTTTGCAGTATCGAAGCTAACGTGGTTGCAGATTTCAGAAAGACAGAACGGCAGGTCGGCGAGGGGAGGGATGTATTCACTCAGCAACATGGGCAAACTGACCAAACTGGCATCCCGAAAATATAAAAAACACAGTCTCTATGTTAAACCAAGAAAAATTGTTAACTGAGCTGAATGAATGAATGAACCTGACTCAACTCACTCGAGTGAACTGAAGGGCAAAGTAGTCAGGGCGCGAATCTGAGCAACGGTGATAGATAGTGGCTCTGACAGGTTAATGACTCCGAAATTCCCGAAAACATAAAGAATGAGCTGATACAACAACTCCTCCTCACTAGAACGCATATACTTCAAACCTCTGCAAGAACAGATACGTATAGTCAGCAACTGAAATCAAACGAAAAAGAAATGTATCCTCACGGTACGCAAAAATGCTTCAGCTCGGACAGAGGTTGATATCTTTCAACCATATTCATTGAAATAAATTTAACTGAACAAATTTATTCCATATTGA
>JAQIWT010000892.1:0-14133 GCA_034696485.1 Isohypsibius dastychi | reverse complement strand
TTGCGCAATACGCTACACTTGTTATTATTTCACTGTACTGTTTTTGAAGCCTAGTCGACGAACACATATTTCGCCCACACCCATGCGCCCACACGTAGGTAGGGACGTGGGCGATTTAGTTGTATTGTATGTATTGTGGTTTTATACTTGCACTTCGACGAATATACTCAAGTGTCGATCGAATATGGGTTCGCCTCGAGGTAGAGGAGAGAGAAAGTCGTGCATCTGAAGCAACATCATCTTAACCAAAATCCCTGGAAAACCAGGAAATCAAGTTGTGATTACTTCACGGTATAGATGGCCATTCCAAGTCTAAAATAAATTTGCGATGGAATGCTATGGAATGCTATGGAATGGAATGCGGAATGATCGCAATTCCATGCGGTGCGATGGAACGAATGGAATGCAAAATGAAGCGTTTTTTCATCCATAAATTGAAACGAAAAAGCCTAAACCGTACAAAAACCCCCGTAGCTCACATGAAAGCAATCCTGAATACTACACGAAGGTTTTTTAATGCAATTCCTGCTTCCGGCCCAATCTCAAAAACGTTTACTTATACGTCTCCGCCAAATTTAGGTTACCAGTCCCCCCCCCCCCCCACAGACGTAACGTGCTCCTTTATCCGAGGGGTGCATTCTTAATATTGGCGGAGACGTAAGCTTGAACATCGAAGAACTCGACAAGAGTAACAAAAGGCTCTAGATGAAGACACTTGCTTGAAGAGCTGGAGCTTCTGATGCCCCAGGTATGCTACCAAACTAGCTAGGCCCTCGTTGATAATGTCGCAAGTGTTGCGTGTAGAGGATCCGCACAATGTTAACAGGAGCAGTTTTAGTGACGCACTGAAAGAAGTTGAGGAAGTGCAGTCACTGCGATTTTCCATTCCCACTGCTGGAAAGTGAAATTTCCAATCACGATTACCCCTTTACGTCCGCCGCAATGGAGTTCCATCCATCGCACAACGCCGCAACCATTCCACGCAATTCCATGACCGCACACCGCATTCCACGGAACCCTCGTGGAATTGGAATTGCGATGCTATGGAACGGAATCTGCGTTCCAAAAATTTTTGGAACGGCCATCTACTGTATACTTCACGGAACGCGGAGGACGAGAAATTCCAAAATGTGATGGAAACCAGCCCATTTCGAACCACGTCTGTTGGGCTTGCCCACTCATCCGTGCCCAGTTTGATTACTGGGTGAGCTTGTTCATCAAAATTCAAAATCGCGAGTAAGTGGCATTTCCAACCAGATTGCATTCTCTCGTCTTCTCAAACAAGTTTGGATATATTGCAAACTCGTTCGATGTACATCGAGCACCGACATTGATTGCTCTCGTATCATTGATTTCGGTGAAGAAATGGCAGCCCTGAACAACGGAGATCCAGCATCCTTGAAGAATTCCGTGGATATTTCCGAATGCATGGACCAGTTGATTAGCTCAGCAAGTGATGATGATGGCAAGAACTGCGAAAATCATGGAGTGTGAGTCAATATCTGCTGTTCATCCGTTATTTAGCATGTGTTGGAATCGGGATGGCGTTTTGAATTCCACTCTCCAACCCAAATGGTTGAGAATACTGTTCAGACAGAAACTCTCGAGTGCTTCCACGATACTTCAGTCATATATGCCTCTTTTTGTAGCAAAATCAACGACCTACCCGAAGAGGTCCTGGCGATGATTTTCATGGAGCTGGACTCAGTCACTAGAAATGGAATCAAGAGGTATTTATTTGAGATCTGTATCAGCTTGTGGACGTGAACTGATAACTTTATTTATTCAGGATCTGCAAAAAGTGGTGTATAATTCTGCAAGGATTCAAAGTTCTACGGACTCATATCAAACTGGAACTGCAGTCAGCATTTCTCCGTACTCACAGTCTGAAGTTTGTGCTGTCTAACTTCGTGACGTCAGACATCGAATTTCTTCATCTCAATGGTTTCGTGTCATTGTATGGAGAAACAGATCTTTGTGGCTCAGTGCAGAACGTTCTGGATCGCATTAGCGTGCCGAAGGGCATGCGAAATGTTGATCTCCTTTTCACCAACTCCCGCGCTTTGATTCCGATGGACATTCGTCAGATGAAATCCATCAAGCGTCTACTCGTTCGTAACTCACACATATTTCCCTTGCCGGAGGTTCGCTGTTCGATTACTCTGCGAATATTTTACAACCTTGAAAGAAAGTGGTTTACGGAGCTGGTATGGAATTTGGTCGATGATCCACATCAGCTCACCAACATCCTTCGGAACGATTCTGGACCGTTGACGGAGGCGGACAATAAACGGCTGATTGATACTGCCCAAGGATACCCCAACGACTGCTTGCGTTTGTTCAATAGCGTATTTTCGAGGTTCGTTCATCCACCAAGTTATTAATACGCTAGTACTTCAGACTGCAATCTTAAAGGCTGGGCTTCGAAATGGAATTAAGGGATGTACTGGCGGACGTGGCCATTGGACAACATACACCAAAATACATCGCCGACATGTTGGTCATTCTTTCCGGCGCTTATTTGTTTTAGAATCTTGGAACTATGATGTACGTTGGTGCTAGGCGCTCTTACCGTTGACCCTGAGTCAAAGTTTGACCATTCGAATTGCATTGGTCTGTGATTCTTGAATGAATGGGACTTACCTTTTGCTTCTTGCCTTCGAATCGCTAGGTTTATTTCCTGCTGTTAAAGTTGCCATAAGTAGAGCTGAATAGATCACGAGAGGTTGGCGTTTCTCCGCTGATATCGCTGCGTGATCATAAAACTGGCTACCATGGTACATGTTATTTGAAAAACTGAAAAATACGAGAGAAGAGTGATAAATGAGCCTGTCCGAAGAAAGTGAGTCCACGTTGTACTGAATCAACAGCGGTCGAAAAGTTTCTGACTGACCAAAAGAATTCCATTGGGCCATTTATCATTCGAAACTCCTCTGTACAGCGAGAACATCTGTTTTGTATTAGATGGTTGTGATCAGGTATAACGCCATGTGTCTTGCAAGAAGGACTAACTAGTACCACTAATGCTCTGCAATAAGAGTCAGCAGAACCAGGTGTAACGGAAGGGGGGAGAATGTACTAGTTCTGAAGATTTCTCAAATTGACCTACGGTTGCGGTATACCCGAACTGCGGAAGAAAGCTATAAACATTTCTCAGTGTACCTTCAGTTCATGACGAAGAAAGTGACTTCAGAACTAATTTCTCAGAGCATCTCTAGCTGATCGATATTTTTCACTCCCACCACGATTCGACAAATATAAAGCTATTATCAGCAATTCAAAGCACGAGTGTGACGGTTGGCTGTACGGTTCTTGCAACGGTGACGGAAAGTGGTTTGAGGAGCTGGTGTTGAACCTGGTTGACGATCCACTTCAGCTCGTCAACATATTTCTGAACGACTCTGGACCGTTGACAAAATCGGACAATGATTTGTTGTCTGGTATTGCATCCCAAATTTCTGTTGATTGCTCCAGCAACCACGAAGACTCATTTGCGAAATTCGTTTCTTTGATTATGGATATTCATATATCAATATGTTATTACAATTTTTAAGGCTTGCTGCAAGGCTTGCTGGCGGACGTGGCTGCTGGACGACACATACCAAAACTCATCGCCGATTCGCTGATCAGTTTGGCTAAAGGTTATCCGTAACTGGACTTTGAGTTACGGGCTTCCGGCGGTTATTATCTGCAGATGGAGCACTGACTCACACTCAGATGAGCAAAAATCGAATTGTATTGATCTGGTCTAAGTGTACGGACGGTTGACGTTTTTCACGAAATCTTTGTAACCTGTGTTTCTTGCGTTCACATGTGTGTGTTTGTCCTGTTATTAATTTCATTTACGATCCTTCGGTTTATTCGCTGGGCCTGACGAGCTGCGGATATAAGGACGCATTATTTAACACTTCTTCGTTTTCATTTTAATTCATTCTAACATCAGTGATCATATCAAGAGTTGACAAGAACATTGGGATACGCGAGAGGAGTAATCCGACCACTTTCCTTCTTTCTGCACTGCCGGTAAATAAGGCTTTCTTCAAGTTGGAGAGTTAGAGAACAAATTTTCAAACTGGATTGTCTACAGTCATTCAGCTACCCAAGACAACATCCCAGCAAAAAATAAGCAGCCATCTACTTACCGTATTCGACCAGAATTAAATTTCCGTTATTTCCGGAACGGCCTTTCGTCCATAAAACTCCAACAAAGTATGAGCATCGCGACTATATCTATCCTCAGCGATTCTCTCAGCCGCCTGAACATAACCGATCGCGAACGTCAATCACTTCCGCCTCGACTGAGAGATCGGTCTTTGGCGACGCGGGAATGTGAGAGATGAAGAAAGAAAATAACCAAAATTCGGTCGGATTTACACCGCAAAGCCAGTGTTGACCAGGAACGCTTTCTGAAAAGACCTCCATTGTCGACATTCGAATCTTCGTTATTCAACTGCCAGTTGATATCTAAAGCCATCACGACGGAAAGCGGAAGACGAGGTATTCTAAAATGTGATGGAAACCGGCCCATTTCGGGGCACGGCTTTGTTGGGCGTGCCCACTTACCCGTGCCCAGTGTGGTTAGAGTTTGGTTGAGCTTGTCCATTAAAACTGCCAGTACAGTAAAGTGGAATTCCCAATTAAATTGCACTTATTCATCTTCTCATACGATTTTGGTTGTATTGCAAACCTGTCCGAAGTACAGATCTGTATGTACACCGATTTGCTGCCATATTGCTGATTTCGGTACAGAAATGGCAAGCCTGATTAACGGAGAGCCAGCATCGAATGCCTCCGAATGCGTGATGCAGTTGATTAGTTCAGCAAGTGATGAAAATGGCGAGAACTGCGAAAATCACGGAATGTGAGTCGATGTCTGCTTTTTTCCGTTATTCAGAAGGTGGTGGAATCGTGATGGCGTCTGAACTTCATTCATCCTACAACTTAATCCTGTTCAGACAGAAACTTTCGAGTGCTTCCACAATACTCCAGTCATCTACCTATACATGTCTCTTCTTGCAGCAAAATCAACGACTTACCTGAAGAAGTCTTGGCGATGATTTTCTTGGAGCTGGACTCAGTCACTAGAAATAGAATCAAAAGGTCTATCTTTTTAGAAAGCTGCGTATTATGATAGCTTGGGAGCGTGAATTGAATATTTTTTCCAGGGTCTGCAGAAAGTGGTGTATAGTTGTGCAAGGATTCAAGATTCTACGGACTCATGTCAGACTGGAACTGCAGTCAGACAGAACCTATCAGTACTCATGGTTTGGAGTTTGTGCTGTCTCACTTCTTGACGTCAGACGTTGAATTTCTTCATCTCAACGGTCTGGGGCTTTGGGATGTTAGAGAAATTGATCTCTTCGGCCTCGTGCTGGACGTTCTGGATGGCATGCGAGATGTTGATCTCCTTCTCACCAACTCCCGTGCTCTGATTCCGATGGCCATTCGCTACATGAAACCTATCAGGCGTATAGTCGTTCGTAATTCACACATCCTTCCTGTTTTGGATGTTGCTTACTCGATCAGGCGGTATATTTTTGGCGACCTTGAAAAGAAGTGGTTGCAGAGCTGGTTTTGAACTTGGTGGATGATCCTCATCAGCTCACCAACATCTGTCTGAACGATTCTGGACCGTTGACCAAGTCGGACAGTGAACGACT
Organism: Isohypsibius dastychi; assembly: GCA_034696485.1. Classification (NCBI taxonomy): domain Eukaryota; kingdom Metazoa; phylum Tardigrada; class Eutardigrada; order Parachela; family Isohypsibiidae; genus Isohypsibius; species Isohypsibius dastychi. The sequence goes on along the minus strand of JAQIWT010000892.1, from coordinate 8,473 downwards.
GACTTATGTCGCTGGTTGTGGCCGTTGGTTGTGAATTTTCAATAGCGCATTTGCGAGGTTCGTTCATCCGCCCCGTTGTAGTTCGATATCAGTATTTCAGATTGTATTCTTTAAGGGCCGGCTTGAAAATGGAATTACGGGTCTTACTGGTGGACGTGGCCGCTGGACAACATATACCAAAATACATCGCCGACATGCTGGGCATTCTTTCCAGCGCTGACATGTTTCAGTATTTCCCAACTATGATGCGCATTGCTGATGGTCGCTCTAATAGTTGACCATGAGGACAAGTTTGAGTTTCTGAATTGAACTGGTCTGGTTTTCTTGGATGAACGGCATTAAACTTTTGCCTCTCGCCTTCTTATGTTTAGTTTTACTTCCTGCTGTAAAAGTTGCCATAACTCGAGCTGAATCGATCACGGAAGGTTGTTCGCTGAATTCCCTCTCAGATCACAAAACTGACTGCAAATTACCTGAAAAATGGGAAATACGAGAGAAGAGAAGTAAATTAACTGCTGAACCTTTATGAAGAACGTGTTAAAGGTGTGCTGAATCGACAGCTGTCAAAACGTTTCTGACTGACCACAAGATATCCATTGGGCCATTTATCATTCAAAATCACACTGAGCAAACCGATCGAGGGATTACTGGGAACATCTGTTTTACAACAGATTTAGCTGCGAAAATGGGTTGTGATCAAGAATGACGCCATGTGTCTTACAAAAAGGATTGACTAGTACAGTGATGCTCTGATTCAAGAGTGAGCAGAACCACGTGTGCTGTAAGGCCAAGCGGGCAAAATGTACAAGTTTTCAAGACTTCTCCGATTGACCTACAATCACAGTATAATCTAACAGCTAAAGAAAGCTATGAACATTTCCCAGCGTAGATTCAGACTAGATATTCAATATTCTCCACCCCGACCACGATCCGACAAACACATAGCTAATACCAGCTATTTAAAGCCAGAGTTCAGCAGATTTTCATCGGTTGCGGTGTAGCTTCCTTTTCATAAAAGTCGAAGGAAACCATCCCATATAAATTTTGACGTATACATGTCGCAAGAGATTCAAAATTATTTTTGGTGTTGAATGCTGGCTGGTGGTTTCATGGACGCGAACAAGACCGCGAAAAATGTTTCAGATCACTGTTTCCCCATACGGTATGTATGTATGATATTGTCGTCAACAAAGATGTGGCTCGACATTGCACTGATGTGCTAGATGTTTATTGAATACCGTGGTGGTAGGGGTGGTAGTCACGTCACGTGATCTAACATGGTAAAGAACCAATTTTTTTACTGGGGTTATTCCGATTATCGGCAGCTGTTACGAGTGCACTCATACGATTTGGCTAGCTTATCCCGTCAAATATAGAGAAAAAGAATCAGCCTTTTTTACGGGGATTTTTTCTGAAGGGAATCTGCAAGCCGCGTATTCTGAAAATATTCCTCGAAAAACGCTCTGGTGAGCGAATTTACTCAATGCCCGCCTGTGGCGGGCATACTGTTCACCCTCTGGCCTTTGGCAAAAAATCCTCCGTTACCGTGCATTTTTGAAAACTCGGTCCGTTGGCCTCAAAACTAGGTGAAATAAACTAATCGATCGGGAAAAACTGATAATTAAAGAAAGAATGAAAATTTCTTTTCGAAAAGTTTTAGAAAAACTGATTTTAAAACGTCAATTCTGCTTGTGACGTCACATCCGGTCGTGGATAAGAAGAGGAAAAATAAAGATGGGATAGTAAATGTGTGACAGCTATCGTTGAGAGATGGACAAGAACAAGAAAAGCGATTTTTCATGTAATTAGGAAATTTAAAAACAATGGCGGCCATAAAAATGGGGAATACCGAAGAAACAAAAATCTTGGGCTGATTAAGATGGCTAATCAAGATTAGCATGGAGTGCGTAGTGAGAGGACGTGGGTAGCGGACAGACAATTGAGACAGCAAATGTGGCTCCGTTGATCTCGCACTGTGAAAATGTGGCTCCGTTGAACCTGAAAAGATATTTTCACACAGTAAAAGATATTAAGAAAAAATAGACTAATCGGTCAGGAAAATTCGAGGGTATTGTAGGTTCCCCCCCCCCCTTTGGGGGGGGGGGGGATGAACAAAAAAAGAGTCAAATCAGCGAGGCGAGGGTGGGGGTTGATGAGTCGGGGTTGTGTGTGAAAATTTTAAAACTTTAGCTGGTGTGACCACAAATTATGTAGGCGTGGCCTAGGTAAAACTATACTAGGAGATTGGGATAAAGCAATTGGATAAACGTTTTGAAACTTTTTGTTCCCACCCCAAAGGGGGGGGGGGTGGGGTGGGGGTACTTACAATCGGAACTCACATACTGAGCCAGACTTCGAGATCTGAAAAAAGTTCTAAAAAGTTATTCCCATTGGACTGTCAGGCCGACCCCCCAGTGTAACCGATGCGTTAGCCACGCCTCCCATATGCAATTTTGGCACAACCAGTTAAAAGTTTTATCTGGACCCCCAGGCTGCCTCACTCCCCCCTCGCCTCGGTTAATCTGCTGCTCTGTCTACTATATCGTGTGCATATATTTTTGCCTACTGCCTACCCACAAGCTTATCGAGTGGACAGTAGGAGTATGCCTTCATCATTTTCGCCATCTCACATCTGTGCCGTATGTTGGGGTTTTCAAATTTTTTCTCTCATTTTCCAGTTTCCAAGTTTTGTCTGATGTCAAAATCCCTGAACATTCGATTTTTTTGTGGTCACTGGAAACCTCAGATCTAGAAAGATGGATGAAATTCCATCGCTGTGGTTGGAATGAAGGAGCAATAATCGATCAAAGAATTTTTTCGATCCGCCGTATTTTGTGGCTCGATAATATTGCAATATGCATTTGCTCCTGAAATATGTGGGTACATGATATCTGAGACTTCAGGCACAGATATCAAAATTGCGATCCAAATCGCGATTTTTATCGGTATATTTTAAATTCTGAAGTCTGGCTCACTACATGAGTTCCGACTGTAGATCCCCTGTAGGGGGATACCGATACCGGGGATGCCGACTGTAGGGGGGTGGACAAAAAAGAGGGGAATGCACTGCTTAGGAATAAACATTGCCTATCTCGAGTAAGCGTGCTGCGCTTAAACCAGCCTCATGCCTATATACTTGAGAACAGCAATGGAATAAACTATGTTCTGATATTTCCGCCCATAGTGGTGGATGAATAGATGCCCCTACTTGAGAAGCCCTAGCGTGCCGCCTCATATAAGGAAAGTAGATAATTTCGAGGATACGAAGATTTCAAGCAATAAATGACAATCAGGTGACGAAGTATTTGCTTTGGTTTTTTAATCGTGAGACGCATCGTGCTGTCCCAGTTTCTGAATTTTCTTTTACTAGAACGTATTTTGTTGAGACGGGACTCGCTTGATTTTGGATTTGATTGTCTTTTCGGCGATTTTTCTCGGCGGCTTTGCTTTTTCTTGAGTTTCCACTATTTACATACTTATAACGCTTTTGCTCGGATATAATCAATACGCGAATCAGGCCGATGATCCGCACACGATGCTGTTGCCAAGGGTATACGTGGTGTTCAGCATGAAGTTCAAATCTCAACCGTTTCCAGCTTACATTGTTGTTATTGCAGTTTGTAGTATTTTCCAAATAAACCCTCAGTATCGTTATGAGGAGGCTTCTTTTGCTTAAGATAGCGATCATCACCTTTACAGGAAATTACTGGTGTGTCCAGATTATTCGTGATACCAAATTGTTAAATTTGTCTGACCAATACATCGATATGGGTACCGGAAAAGGACGTTCTCGCTTCATCTCAAATGGTCCTGATTCGTATTATCTAACTGCGGAAAATCCAGCAGCTGAACAGGCGAAAGAAGGAGTACCTAGGGCGTTCACGGAAGACTACGCGGACAAAAACATGACACACGCGTTACCTGGTGGAATATATTTGGCACCAACTGAAGATTTGTGTATATCTACATGAATAATTGAGTATCTCGTAAGAGGTAACATCCGCTCTCCGTTCTAGCTGTACCGACGGATACACCTGACCAGTTCGAAATCACTGGCTGTACGGGAAAGGCATTTTTAACCTTCTGGAATTATGGACCGAAACGCACTCAGGTTTGTTATCAGCGCCTCCTCCTATGCCATACTCCATTTCCGAACATAAGACGCAGTACAAGCTTGACCTTGGTGAACTGTGACGTAACCTCAGACTAGGACGCCGCCAAAGTTGCAAATGTGTCAATTTTTGAGTGGGTGATGTCAATAAGCATACCGAGACTCACCGAGGCCACTCTTTTAATATATGTTAGCCCTGGACCGGATGGCACAATGTTTCCCCTGCTATCACTTTATTTCCCCGTTTTCTCCATCAGTTTTGCCTTCTTCGCGATCACGAGTCTTCAGTAGTGTTTTTGCAGACTGAGCTGATATGCCAATGCAAAAGTTTTAAGTACCGCAGAACGGGTGTTATCATTCAAGGGCGAGAGGCCGAGTACCAGGATCCCGGCTACCCACAGATTACACTTCCTCCCAGTTGGAAGGCTGTCACTTATTCCTACTGTGTCAAATCGGCTATGATGAATAATCGCACTTGTGACTGCAACTTACCACGTGGTCAAGTTTCCCTGCTTGGTACCGTCGGTGACACCGTTAAAAGCCTTGAAGAAGTAACTGTGCCAAAGCCGACTGTTTCTAATCGTGTCGAGTTCAACGAAGGGGAGAACCGTGCGGGTGAAGATAAATTAATATTTTTCATAGCCAAGTGCTTCGAATTCTGTTGCAGAGAATGCGCACTGCTGGAAATCTGTCGTGATGGCAATCTTCGTGCTCTGCTCCTTGATGATTCATACGTGAGAAAGTATTTATACTCGGGCGGCTGGATGGCCAGATTCGTCCAACAATCACGGAACAATTCTTGGATTAATTTAATAAATGTCTAGTGTGACGTTTCGGTGTGGTAATCGCAACATGTCCGTATTTCTAACAACGATTAAAAAGCATTTGCGCTGCCGCATCTGAACGGAGTTTTTGATGAACTCAACGTTCGATGGGCCGATTTCCTGGTGCTTGAAACTGTTTTTCGAACCTTTTCTCTGTGTGTTCGATGTCAACGGCATGACTATTTTAGACGTGTGAATCAGTGAACCAAGTTTTCAACACAATGATCACACTTTTAAATGTAGCCTTACGCGTCGCCGGTGGCTCTTTTTCACGAAGTATTTCGGAGAAAATGTCTTTTCCAAATTACAGAAGTGGGGGGGGGGGGGGGGTGACCAAAGTGTAAGTGTCGTGAGTACCCATGCTAGGTGAGGTTTTTTCAAGGTTTCCTGACATTCCAGATAATTATTTTCTGTACAAGTTGAAAAAGGGTGTGACCGGCCAGAAACATGATTCCACAGTCCTCACATGAAATACCAGCTCAAATCATGACCTGATACTGGATGCTGGATGCTGGATACTGGATGCGGCGTTCAGGGTGTTTTTAGGTTTTTCAAGGTTCTGGCGTCAGATTTTGACAGGGCATGGTTGGACCAAAGACTTTCTCGAAGACCATACGCCTCTAGCGCTGTTACGTTGTTGATAGCGCAGTGCAACTGCAACAAGCTCCTCGAGACCGGCTTTGGTTGGACGCTATTCAAAGTTTTCAATGATCAAGTTTTTCGTCAGGACGAAACCGGTTCTTGAAAAGAGCCACCGTCAGGTTCTGTTCCCCTGTGGAGTTTTGATGGAACGGTACCTGACTACATTGTTGTTTGCTTGATCTTTCAGAAGTGCTTATTTCGTCATTTGGGGCGTCTTATACGGTATATGTCACAGCTAAATTGTAGTTTTGTGTCCGACAATCATCACCGTTTGGTCCGGCGTGATCTCTCAAACGAGCCGCCGTCATGTTCTGTGCCGGGGTGAATTTTCAGACGATTACGGGCATTGAAGACTATCAATGTAGTGCTGAGAACCAGAAATGGCTCAAAAGCAAGTCTGATTCATCAAACATCAAAAACATCAAACATCAAAAACGTTTCAAAAGCAAGCTTGATTAAGAACCTGTTAAGAATGTTTGTCTCTGAAAATTTGTGGTCGCTAGAATAGCACTGCGAATGAGCTTCTGCAGCTTTCTTTTGATTTTGAAGATCTCCTGGTTTCATGGTATTTTTCAAATGGGGTTCCACATTATTCGGCCTTTGAGTGACTCTCATTTTCGCTTGTTGGTGTTGTCAATGAAATGAGTGATTACGAAGTCCGAAAGCAATCAAGTTGGACTTCCGACCTTCGGTAACTGAAAATCATGCCAAGTTCTATGCGGGCGATCGCAACAGAGCACAAAAGAAATTATGGGGAAGATACATTCCTTATTGCGAATATTTTAATACAACGAATACATTTTAAGAGTCTTAACGATCTTTTATTTTTTTTGTGGTCTGAAAACATGAGTATCCGCTCATGAAAATCAAAAAACTATCTGAATCCTTCCTCCTCTCCTTCGAGAGGAAGACCGCCATGGGGAAGAAGTTGTGCAATGACAACGGGAAATACCTTCTCCTCCCCCGGCCATCCATCATGGTCGCGGATCAAGACCTAAGCCTCACTCCGAAGATAGGCAGGGTCTTCATCATAGGCTGCAATCTTTAGCAGAGTTAAGATGAAATTGTATTTTCATGCAAAGTATCATGGAACTTAGTCTCATTTCGTTTAAGATATAAAAGGTGTCATGGATGTATTATTATATTTATCATTTGTGGTGTGGCAACGATTGCAAATCATCCGTGGAACACAGGTTATTTATTTCGATGAACCTCTCTCCTAGTCGCATTGCGTTCTGGCGACATTTCGTAACACGTGATTTCTCATTTGATAGTTCTCTGTTATTGCGAATCCTTTTAGACATTCACAGCTCGAAACCTGAAATTGGCAAGGTCCTCGAGAATTTCTGTCTAGGATTCCAGTTATATTTTTTCATACAGAACCGGCACACATCGATTTCATTTGACCTCGAAAGAATAGTTCAAAGAAGAATTGCAAGGAATCAACAACGTAAGAGCTTCAGACAAGATATTATTTCCCTCACTTTATAACATTTTTTGCGAGCTTTTGGAATGCAAACTGAAAGAGGAGTTAAACGTACGGTCTCGATCTTGAACTTTCCATTATCGGTAATCGTATCCAAGCCAATCCCTTGAAAGGAATAAAGAGGCGTTATTACTTGGAGACAACCTCTCGCAAAATGAAACATCTTTCGGTTGAAGTTGGTCCAACGAGTTATCAAAACAAATCTGTCGCACAAGATGCTGTTGCCAAGAACCTGGGTGCTCTGCAGTGTGCAGGGGATAACTGAATTGCAGCTGACATGCGCTTTTTTACGGATGCGATACTGTACTAATCTTTCAATGTGCTACCTTCCCATGACTATGACGAGTTTCTGGGCAGTCAATGTCGCAGTGATGATCTTTCTGGGAACTTGTTGTTGTGATCAAGTTATTCGTGATACCAAATACCTGAACGTGTCGGAGGCAAACATTGATCATGGAACTGGAAAAGGGCGTTCTCGTTTCATTTCAAACGGACCAGATACGTATTTCTTAACAGCTGAAAATGCAGCGGCCGAGGAAGCGTTAGAAGGAAGAAAAAGGCCATTCACGATAGACTACGAAGAAAAGAATGTAACGTACCGTCTTCCTGGTGGAATATATTTAGCACCAACCGATGACTTCAGTAAGCAGTACAACCTCTCTAACCTTTCAAGCTTCTCATAGCCGTTCCCTGATACTGTAGCTGCGCCAATGGATACACCTGACCAGTTTGAAATCACTGGTTGCACAGGGAAGGCATTCTTAACTTTCTGGAACTATGGTCCGCAGCGAACTCAGGTTTGTAATCAGTGACTCTTGCACTGTAGAGTCTGACTATGTTTTACTAACCTAATTTATTCAGAGAACTGCTGGTTCTCCATGCTCCTCACAGCAATTTATTTCATAAATGGCACGAAGGAAATTCATAAAATTAAAGCCATACACAACCCATTTCAACTGGCGATAGACTTTTCTGATAGAAAAAATTACTGAAATTGATTACAGATAGCTCTTGGAGCGAGATCAACATATTCGGCAAGCGAAGTGACTATTTGCAAATTCATCAGTAGAGCATTGATTCGCAATTTCCAGCGGATGTTTGTGAAACAGTAAAATATTGCACAAGATGAAATCTGCCATCTGTTGCACGTTTGAGAGGCTTGTGTGTTTAGTTTATGCAAGAAATAAAGCGGTCCTAAAACAGTGTTTCTGGGGAATGAAAGATATCACAACCACTCAGTCTCCGCATGACAGATGATTACCAGAACATCTGAGCTCTCTTCGCAGTTGAAACCATTCCTCAAATTCACAAGCACACGAACGGATACGACATAAGGCAGCGCCTCACGCGAAATGCGCTTCGCTGGCGCTTTGCTTGCTGCGCGCTCGCTTCGCTCTCTACAAGCCAGAT
>JAQIWT010000891.1:0-14134 GCA_034696485.1 Isohypsibius dastychi | reverse complement strand
CGCTACGCCTACCACTCTCACCTTTCATCTACTATTTAAGCATCAGCAGCAGGATTTTTCAACTCATCATTTTATTTCTTTCGCCCACCCACCCGCTTCCTGTGTAGATTTTCATGTTGTTTTTTTCTGTTCTGAACGTTGTGTTTTTTGTTAAATTGTTTGGCGCTTTGCACCTTTTTGTTTCGATTACGCTAAATTATTTCGGAACCCTTTGTGACAACTCAAAGGGTCATAATTTGCTTCTGGTGGAAACGCCCAGAGAAGAAATTAAATACTCTACTCCGCGCGTTCCCGTTTGCTCGTTGACCACAAGAGACCGCAGGATAATTGGTTGGTGTTTCGTGGCCCAGCGGCTCGGGCAGCGCTTCGGAATGCAATGGACGCGGGTATAGACACCTAGGTATAGTTTTTGACGATATATTTTTATTTCTTGTGCATGAACAACGGTGCAGAAAATTTGAACCTTTTAATCTGTGACGACGAACGGTGCAGCGGTGATCGTGTCATCTCCGGGACAGATTGCTAGGGCCACAATAACATGAGACCTGGTGTCAACGTTCTACAACTGATTGTGTTTATTCAGTTCTACTTTTTCGTTGTCAGTTATCGCCCACTGTCCGGCTGTGAAAACCCACTGAGTTCCTTGTGGATATCCCAATCCGAGCCACAAAAAAACGGACGGCTTTGAAGAGTCCTAGTCGATACTCAGCACTCAGGCTGAGCAGCGTAATCTGAAACGACGGATCCACTACTGCTACTGAGGAATCGCTGAATTCAAAGTGTACGAGCATAGGACAAAATCCCGCCGCAGCATTTTAAGCCATCCCGCCACAACAAAACAATCAACGACGTCACCCAATCAAATGTTTTGGTTTGACTGGGCGATGGTCGCGCATTTTAGAAATTGCATCTCCTCCCCAAATTTTCCCCTCCTACCTTTCTTTTTAATTATTCGAACTTGCTATATTCGATATTCGATGGAACTAGCTTTGCGGTCTGTTTTCGAGGATCAAACGCCAGTCGGTATTGCAGCCAGCATGTTCGGAGTGCCAAGCTCAAGTTTGAGAGGTCGTTTGGAGATTATCGAAAGATCATCGGTAAATTCAGAATTTCCAGATTCGAAGAATAACCTTATGGAATATGCGATTGATGCAATTAAAAAGGAAGGGTGGGATGTTTCAAGAGCAGCTCGTGTCTACGGTGTACCGCGTTCTACGTTACGGGATCGACTATCTGGAGCTGCTCCCAGGAAAGGAGCACCGTCAAAGTTTCGACCGGAAGACGAACAGACCTTGAAGAAAGTGATCAAAAATCTCGCGAAACTATCAGTGCCGTTAAGTCGATCAAGTTGATGGATGAAGCTGGTAGAAAACGAGGTAAGAAAAGTTTTGAGATTGATTCACAAATATTTCATGAGTTCATGCCTGTTTATGATAACTAGGTATCCATTGCTCAAGTAAATGGTATGGGAGGTTCCTCAAAAGACACAAAGACATCGCTCTTCGCATCACGTCGTCCTCAAGCGCAAAGGAGCTTCGTGAATGGAATGAGGAAACGTGCGAGAAATGGTTGGATCTACTGTCTCAGCTCGACATTGATGGTTACCTTGAAGATCCCGATGCTATTCTCAATCTGGATGAATCGTCCTTTATTCTCGGCGAGGATAACAACAAAGTTTACACGATGAGAGGAGCCACGCATGTGACTTCGCTGACCACCGGAAACACTCGCGCTCAAGTTACGGTTCTTGCGGCTGGTTTTGGATCGGGAAGAATGCTGCGACCTTTGATTCTCTATGATGGGAAGCAGCATCTCGGGAGTCGTTTCGAGCACACTGACAACAAGGTTCTGCTTGGGGTGAACAAAAAAGGAGTTATGGATGGCAGGACTCTAACCGCCTATTTCAAAGCAGAAATCTTCCCGAATATGAAGCAAGGAAAGGTCGGTTCTCAGTTTAATCAAAGTTAATAATTCATAACTAACGATTGTTCATTCTCAGAATGTGGTTTTATTTTGTGATGGCCATTATTCACACGTGAATAATCTGGAGTTACTCGAGGAAGCGGAGAAGCAGCAAGAAATCGGCTTTGATATTCGAATAATTTGTTTTCCGTCCGGTCTCACTCATATCCTTCAGCCCTTGGATGTTTCGGTTTTTGGTGGTGTTAAAAAGCGTTGGCGAGACCACCTGCGTGATTTTAGCTTTCAGATCGGGGCGGAAGTAAGTTGAGAGATCAATTATCATAAACAAATTTTGACGAAGGTGACCTTTCAGATCACCAGGAACAATTTCCCTCGCCGTTTGGTTCTTGTCTGGGAAAATTGTAAACTCGCCGGGTCCTTAAAGTCGGGCTTTTTAAAGACTGGCATTTATCCATTTGACCAGGGAATCATCCGTGCAAGGTTGCCGTACAAACCCCCGCCCAGGATTCCCCACCTTGGATTAACCGACGAAAAGCTGGCTGACCTTCGAGATTATCTGGAAGATATGGAAGTTCCACAACCAGCTGTTTCCAAAATGATGGCTGACATGGTCCATGTCCAGAGAGGCACCGACCAGGCGGACGTCATCACCGAGGCATTCCAGGCAGCGTTCATGGCAAATGCCCCAATCAAAAAACGTAAAGTCAAGGACAGGCGGCTTGATTTAAAGTTTGGACGAGTTCTGGATGACGTCGAGTACAAGGATGGCTTACTGCAGAAAAAGGCTGAGAAAGAAACAAAAACTGCCCGTGCGAAACGTGCTGTTGGGAGGCCCAAGAAAGCTGTTGTGGAGGCTTGTGAGACGATCCAATAATCAGTGGTACTTCCGGTTCGAAAACGAGGGCGTCCAAAAAAGGCCATTTGCGCAGTTGAGCCAGCCGACCCTTCTGGTTCTGTGTTGTTGGAAAAGCGGGTGACCAGAAGTTCCAAAAAGCATGTTTGTTGATTCGTCCTTCTAGTCCAGCGGATTCTTCATTTGGTTCCCGGTTCAAATTGTTTAGTCAGGTCGTGCTTTTTTACTTTAATTCTTTCACTTCACGAGAGTTCACCTTTGATTGTTCTGGTTTTTTTCCGTCACCATACTTCAACTGTTTGATTCTTTTCGGTCTTTCGCTTCAACAAAAAATCTTGGTGAAGCAGCTATCTTCGGAGTGGTCGTTGATTTTCGATTCAGAGGTCTGTTGTCAGACAAGAAAGGTCAACTGACCATTGGGGGGGGGGGGCGGCGTGATGGCTTAAAATGCTGCGGCGGGATTATGTCCTATGCTCGTATACGTAATATTTGAAAGTAAAAAAATTGTGTATTTTCATTTGTGAATTTAACCCGTGGTTGTTCATAGAAGATATCAAATACGGTATTAAAAGGTATTTTGTCTTTACCGGGTTTGCGACGTAGCCACAGAGCATGAGAAAACGTATCCAGAGGATAATTTGTCGATTTTTAGAAACAGCAACCGGCCACAAGGTCGTGATGATTGGTCCCGGAACGTAGCAAATGAAGAAGATTGCATGGGTGTAGAAGAAAACTTTCGTCAATTGAAAACGACGGAGCATCAATTTTGACAATGTGCTGTCGAGATCTACTCGACGGCGAATCAACAAGGCATACCTAATAATCGTGAAAACATACATCGCAGCAGCTCCGACGAGTGGAATGTAATAAGTGAACGCAAAGCGGACATCCCGAATCGTCTTGTTTTTTGTCATGGTCACTCCACATTCACCATTCGGGTAATGTCCAAAAGCGTAACTTTTTCCGAAGTATCCCGGCAGATTGACAGCTAATCCAATGCAGTGGGTCAGGACAATGGTCGCAATCATAACTGGCGTAGCCGAGCAAGTTTTGAAGCGATGTGGAACAAACAAGGCAATGTATCGATTGCATGCGACGAATACTGAAGTCCAATAACTTGTGGTGCTGAACCAAAAAACTACAAACTGAAGCGGCGTGCATTCAATACCAGGGACGTGGTTCTGGCTTATATCGAAAGTGATGTAATTGGTCAGTGGGTACATAATGAAGACCAGTGCTCCTTCTATGGACAGCTGGTGTAGAATCAGTAAACCAATGCCATTCCGATTGTTGCGATGATTCCAGATGGCGAGATAACAAAGGGGGAATAATACAAGACCCCCAGCACATAGTACTGATGTTGACACGAACCAAATCAACACCGATTCAGGGTGCTGGTTGACAGAATTGTTGGTGGATGTGATGTTCGTCTGGATGATCTGAGAACCGTTGTATTTTAGCGACATGACAATACAGTATACTCTAGCTAAAAATATGTGAGCACTTTGGTGACCTTTTTCGGGTCTCGCCATGAGTTAAATGGCTTGCTGACCTGTTGACAACGACTTTTATGGCTTTTCCATGGGGTAGAAACCGGCGTACTTATATTATTAGTTCGAACAACATCCTGTCAACACCGGAATCAAGTTACTAATGGACATCTAGAAATTTGAAAGCACATGACAACATCAAGATTGTTTCTGACTGTGTCTTATGGCTTGTGACACAGTGAACCTTTAGAAATGATGTAAACAGAATATCGAAGTTACACCAGATCGGAAAAAACACTGTAATTAATGTCGCTGATTGGGGCCATTAAGATGGCAAATACAAAGACGCCATTAACGTAATCAATCATCATCTCAAGATAATTTAGGATACCACCGTAAATTTACGTTTAAACGGCTTGCTTTTAAAACATTTTTCAGAAAGGTCACGCGAAGAATGGGGATTTATTGCTACAGATTAACTTTAGTCTACAAATTCACTTCTTCCTCAGATACACTTCAACACGTAAGATTTACAAGATATGACGAGTTCATTTACGCCACTAGATTCAGATTATAATATGTTCATTAAACTTCAAGGATCTCATGAGAAAATGGAAATACACAGAGAAAATATCAGAATCATTAATCTACAGGACTCCAGTGTGTGCATCAAAGAACAACTCTCCATCGTGTGATGCGCTTCAAAAGCAGAAAATCCCCTTGAGAGTATTTGAAATCTGGTTCCTATTGGAATCATCCAAGGATATTGTGGGTCCATCAGGGTCGAGATGGATCGGTGCAATTGGAAGACATAAACCGGCAACATACTATCATGATGGTTGAGCCGTGTATAAATCTAGGTGGACTGTACAGTCAGTGTGTGTGAAATCAGTCAATGTTCCAATGGAATTTGACCAATGTATCTGGTTGAAAGTATTTCTGGATGTTTGACCATCCGCCCTGAATTATTTCAACAAGTCATTGCTCAAATGACTAGTATCTGGAACGCAAAAAAAACGACGGGGGGGGGGTGCCTTCAGATCACGAAACTGTCACGTACGAGAAATTTCCTATTTCCTAGACAAGAGATTCAACAATATGAATGCTGGTAATCCTTGTCCTTCAGGTTACGAGACATTGCACAGATAGCTGTTGAAGCGAGTTGTACAGATTGTGGATCGGACTAGATTCCACTTACAATCAATGCTGCAACGATTTCAGTATCTTTAGACCTTTTGCAATTAAGATCCAACGGAAAAAGTCGTCAACACTGTCATCGCAACTGTGGAATCTATGGGACGAACTTAAAACCGTCAGACTTGTATCGTTCTAGCAATAGGTCACCCGAAGTTTGAAATGGGTTAGTCATGCCATTGCACATGCAAATCATCGCTTTATTGTACCACTACAAAAGCACTGCGTACATGGTTCTATTTCGATGTGAGTCACCAATTTTCACACCAAGTGACCTTGGTTGACGAAAAATAAGAATTGTGAAGAACATTGTAACTGGTAAGTTTGTTTGATTTCCGAAGATGGTTTTTCTTCATTGGACGGAGCACCAGTATTTTTACGACACACTTTTTGTTCAGCAACTGATGGTACCCATGACAGATTTTGAAACTTGGTTACCATTGGCATCAACGCAGAATTTCTGAGGTCCCATCGAAGTTTGAATCGACTGTTCTTTCTTGAAGAGCTGCCCTTCACAAACAGGGAAGTACATTGGCCATGCTGGTACCTTGGACCTCTGAGAAACCATCAAGTTATCTAGCAAGCCAATAGCACCGGCGCGCCGCACTTTCGGAGTGGGAATTTTCGGAGCCGAATTTTCGGAGCCGAACTTTGGGAGTGCCGTACTTTCGGAGTTGTGTATTTTCGGAGTGCCGAACATTCCGAGCTGCGAATATTCGGAGTTGCGAATATTCGGAGTTGCGAAAACTGGGAGTTGCGAACTTTGGGAGTGGTGACGATTCGGAGGCCGCGTTTTGGGGGTGAATTTTATTTAAAACTTGCAAACAGGTAAATCGGGTAAAAGTGAAACTGAGCAAACTTAGAAAAGTGAAAACGTATTGAACCAGAATTCAAATCGATGGAATTTAATGCAGTTTCAGTGATACACTACGCGATATGTTCAACAAATACTCCGTCAAGTCATTGTCGGTGAAATCCGGCTTGAACCCCATGGCGACTTTCTTCAAACGCTCATCGAGATCCTTGTAGGTCTTCCTCTTTTTTTGGACAGTCACATCACCCAGCATCAGTTTCGTCAGCTTGTCCTCCTGCACATTCTGCTCCCGTACGAGCTTTTCGAAGAACTTATATACAGTTGGATGACTCGCCCCAATGGTTCTTGAAAATGCCAAATGCCACGCTTCCAGGTTGTTTGTGGTCCGAGCTATGTCATCAAGGACCCGCTGATGGCAGTTCCAAAACGCATTAGCAAATAACGGCCGGCGTTGCTGCCGTCCGACGAATCCGCCAATGTAAGTGTCGAGAAAATAGGAATGGAGTTCACTACCGGCTGGAATCGTCCATTCAGGCAGTTGCAGAAGAGACTCCCACGCTTGATGAATTTTGTCGGGATGCACGAACGCCAGGCCAGCCAGCATTTTGCAATGCGATCTAAACTTCTCGTCTTCCCCATACCGCTTGGCAAGTCCTAGGTCCACGATCTTCCGGTAAATAGCTTGCCCAAAATGAAACATGCAGCCTAAATAAAATCGGTCAAAACAATGTAATGTTTTTAGTTCGGACTAATCAAATTCTAACCTTGAGTTTCGGAATGACGGAATATTTCTTCAAATGCGCCAATGGCAGCTTGCTCAAAATCAGTAATCATGATTTTTGGCCCAACCGAGCCGGCTCTCCTGTCGTCCTTCCAAATTGCATCCCGGATGACTTTGAAGAATTTCTTGTAGGTGGCTTTTGTCTTGTTCGGTAGAAGAGCGTAAACTAAAGGCACGGTCGTTCCCTCAACGATTCCATGAACCGTGTAAAGCTGAGTGAAAAGAGCAGGCGCCACTTTGAATGTCCCATCTCCTAACCAAGTCTCCGACTTTTGAAGATGCCGTAGGTTGCCTTCAGTCGCCCAAACAATAAAGCGATCTTTCCCCGTGTCCTTGCCGGAATCATGGAGCAAAATATTTTCTCCTCGAGCAGACTTATCCATATAGTCCTTACTGATAATATCCGCGAGAGATTCAGGACGGCCAAGAGGAATAGACTTTTTTTGACGTTCTTTCTCAATGATTCGTTGAGTTGTGCGGTAATTTGGCATGAAGATTTCACTTTCCTGTGACATACCCAATTTGGCAGAAGAAATAATTTCGCGAGGGAATCCAAGTGTTTCAGCCGCTCGTTTCTTGATATCGGCTTTGATTTTCGCAGCAGCAACCTCAGCTTGGTTTGGCGGATGATTATGTTGAACAGTAATCCGGATGTCACCGTCGGGAACAGTTCTGGATAGTCGGCCAGCACATTTACGATCTCGACAACGCCAGAATTCCTTGTCTTCATTCCCAGTCTTTTCCACGGTGTACATAAAGTTCTCATATTCTAAAACTCGGCCTCCTCTGGATGTTGTTGTGAAACTGACTTCAGCCATAATGACAAAACTTTGGAAAACTGAAACTGAAACTGGAAAACTAATCCCGTTCTTCGATATCAGGTCTGATAAAATGAAATTGAAATCGATACACTGTCGTGCACCACGAACATCCCGGATCTGAATCCGGGATCCGGGATGCTCATAACAAAAGCCCTATTGTTGCACTGCATGAGAGTCAAAGCTGTGGCTTTACTCCGAAAGAAGCATACTCCGAATGTTCGGGCCTCCGAAAATTCGCGGCCCCGAAAAAGCGCCACACCGAAAGTACGGCACTCCGAGAGTGCGCCACTCCGAAAAAACCTAACTCCGAAAATTCGACTCCGAAAAATCGGCACTCCGAAAAGGCGACTCCGAAAGTGCGCCACTCCGAAAAGGTCAACTCCGAATATGCGTGCCACGAATAGCACCAGTAAGAGGTTTACTCACGGGGTTTCTTCTGGATTTCTGCCAGTGTGTCTGGGCATGAACACTTCCCGACATTCCTCCAAGCATCCTGGATTACATCACGGATTTTCGCGACAGTAACGGTTTTCCTGGTAAGACATTCAGCGGTTGCCGTATGACTAGTCGAGATTGCGACTACGAAAACGACGAGAGGAGCGGCAAGGATCTGCATTTTCGACGCCGGCTACGAACAAGTACTTTGTGCAACCAAGAAAAAGAAAGAAAAATTCCCTCAGCCATATAGGAAGACAGTGGTTTTTAATGGGAATGTTTCAATGGTAACGCTTGCCCCGGAGGTTCGAAAATGTTAACTAAGTGCAGAAATGGATGGCAAGACGAATGACAGAAGTAGTTAGACTGGTTTGCATAAGTATTTTCAAACAAGCTCTTAACTACAGTATTTTAATTATAACCAGATTGAAGTCGTTTTCATCAGTTGTTCTGGGAGCAAACTGCGCATCGGTTCGCATGACTGCCGAATGTTTGTGATGTATGGTCTATACCTGGAAAAAGCACATATTCCTTGAACCGTCGTTATTTCTGAAGTCCGCTCACTCCCAATCGAAGTTCACCACATTTGCGACATTCTGCAGAGGGCACCAAGATGGTTGGCAATCCAGACGGTGTTCCAGACGGTTTGCAACAATTTGAACCGCTTCCTACAGGGGAAGTTGACGGGTTCAGCCACTCAGGCTTCGCTTTGCCGAAATTGAAAGTTATATTTCCTAAGCCACCCGTGTCGTTAGAATGCATAACCGATCCGATCTGGGGAACATGCGCTGGCTCGAAAGCAAGGGCGGACATGACGAGCGCAGATGCTACCAGCATAATGATCACGAAGAAATGATTGTTACCCATCTTTGTTTTACCCTGTGAGCCCAAGAAAACTTAAAGATACTGTAATGGTCGACAGGAATCAGGAAACGATTTGATGGATAATTTTAGGGCGAGCCAATATAAACTTGGGTTTGCGTATCGAAGAACTTCACCAGCAACGACAGCTGAGCTGAATGTAGAATTTCTTATTGAAAACGTAGATTCCTGAATATCTGAAGCAAGCCTTTACGGAAAATCAAGCTTGAGTGCTAATCTGCGACTCAGAGAAGAAACCCTGTTGAGGCGGTTCATCGAGAATTTCTTTTTGCAAGTTGTGCTGGAAAAGTTACGTAACCGTACGGTTACTGCACGCGTGCAGAACTTGGACCCGCTCGTGTTCGAACTACAGTTCTCCCAGATATTCTCTGGCAAACCAAGCCCCGCCTTCCATGAGCTTAACATGTGAGGCGGGGCTTAGTTTGCCAGAGAATATCTGGGAGAACTGTATTATTTTGACTCCACACTTATCTTCATTTCTCGGCGCAGCGATCGATTCAGTTTCTCAGAGGAAATAATGAACGTGATTAAAATCCAGTTTTTAACAATAAGCTACGTAGTACGCGAGTTATGCCTCGAAAGGTTGATCCCTCGAAGATTTCTGGTATCTCAGGGGTACTGACTAGTAGCGATATCTTGGGGTCTCACCAGGACTCACCTTCTCCTGTGATCTGATTGTGTGTTTACGTTTTCTGCCATCGACTTTTCCCTAGCACTTCGTAGTTTTCTGTTTGACTGTGAGCGCCTTGACCATGACCATGCTTCTCACTATGAATCAAATGATCTGACAATGTATTGTTTAAGTTATTGAACAACTATTTCGTGATTGGAGATGGAGATGGATGTGCCTGATGGTGCACCTGAGACGAATCCAGCACCACGCTTGAACGTGATTTTAGGCTGCAGTGGCAGTGTAGCCTGCATCAAAGTTCCTGAAATCGCTCTTCTTTTCAAGCAACGTTTTCCTCAGGTACGATTAAATTGTAAACAATGTAGACGATAGCTATATCTATGTTTTGAATACCACTAAGTACGATCTTCGCATGCCACGAGCAAGAGCTGGTTTGTTCACGTACGAACGATCACTAACCCATTTTATGAATTTCAGTGCAAGCTGACGATTATTCCAACCTACCGAGGAAAACACTTTATTCCCGAGGATTTCGATGGATTTTCGGATCATGGACTGACGAAAACGGATGCCAAACGTTATGAATATGAGAACAATATTGAGATAATGGTGAATATTTCGAAGAAGTCGTCGTAATGTACATACATCAAGATATACGGGTATTCCGTCTCCTGAGTTGTGGTACCGATCTTCTTCTCGTTTTCGTGCTGATATCCAATCTTTCTCGAACCCTTATAACCGTTGATAACTCTGGTCTCCGTCTCAAATTAAGTGAGCTCATCTGAGTAAAAAATGTGAGTCCATCGCATTCAT
Organism: Isohypsibius dastychi; assembly: GCA_034696485.1. Lineage (NCBI taxonomy): Eukaryota > Metazoa > Tardigrada > Eutardigrada > Parachela > Isohypsibiidae > Isohypsibius > Isohypsibius dastychi. The sequence continues at coordinate 3,497 of JAQIWT010000891.1, read as the reverse complement.
TGTTGTTTGACCAACAGGACCCAGGAACTGTGATATCCCTTGGACAGGTTCGTGAGTTGGCTCTCTCCATTGATGCCTTTGTTATTGCCCCGTTAGGTAAAACATCCTTTTCCATGCACTAGTGTGATACCCGAATTTTTCATCTCAGGAGCCAACCTGATGGCAAGGTTAGCGGGCGAATACGAATCGACCGAGGATGAAGCCAATCGGTGCTCAATTTTGGTAAGTCAAGCATCTGCTCCAGCTTGACTCAGTTTTCGAATGTTTTGCAAGGCAGGAAAAAATCGTTGCGGAATTCCTACGGCATGGAAGAGAGGTGCCTTTCCTGGTCGCACCCGCGATGAACCCGATGATGTGGAATTCCAGGATAACCAAAAGACAGCTCGAGTCACTTCGCCACAAATATGGGAAAAATTTCCACATTCTACCGACTGTCTCCAAAACGGTCATGTGCGGAGAAACTGGTAAGATACGTGGGCGGACGATGCTCACGAACAGTTTTCGGACTGGAGTGATAACTAAACCCTGGCCAGGTTGTACCTTCTAGAAAAAGGATGCTGACAAATGTGGCATAATGACCGAATTGAAGATTATCATCCGATCCAAAAAGTGTCGATAAGAGACAATAACAGGCGTGATGTTCCTAGGTTTTGGTGCGATGGCCTCTCCCTTGAGCATCATCAGAGAACTGGAAAGAGCAATGCTGCACCAGTTGATCCAAGCTGAGCACACAGATGATTTGCCGAGCTTTCCCACTACTCTTCTACAGAAACTGGTACGGAGGCCAGCTGGTCCGACGCCAAAGGAAAATGATTTTCGTTTCGAGCTCATTGGAAGCTCTATTGACTGTTCTGAATTTCTGCAAGCTTGTTTCGGTAATGACTTGCATGCCGTGGGGTACCGAAAGTCGGTGACCTTCCTGACACAAGTTTTGTCTGTGACTCACGCCAGCTCTATTGCAGCTACTGGACTCCATGTTCTCGCTAATCTAAGCGGACAGCACACGGATGGAAGCCAAGAGGTCTTGCGGGATTTTGTCGCCGACGTTGGGCATTTCGTTGAGGGAGAGCTAAAGGTCAAAAAAATAGTGAAAACGTCTTCAGTGGATCAAAACCCTGGCGGCGATGGCGCTAAAGATGGTTTGGAACTGGAAAGCCTTACGAAGTTTACCGACGAGTTGGAGTGGAAGGTACGCGTTCATGTCTTCATGAAGTCTTAATTTGGTATTCCATAAACCGGTGTCAGATGCAGTTTAATCTATTTGCAGTGCTGGAGAACACGTGGCGACCCCATTCTGCATATTTGGCTGAGACAGTGGGCCTCGGTACTACTGCTGATCAACCCCGAGATCTCGGTACTGAAAAAAATCGCATACGGGATATGCGATGACCTCTTGGTACGCTATAACTTTAATCATCGGTCGTGAGTTGTTACTGACTTGTGATGCGTTTTTTTGATTCGTACGTTTGTTTTCAGACTTGCGTGGTTCGAGCATGGGATTTCCGGAAAGGCGCAGTTATACTTTTTTCTCGAGAACATCTTTCAGTTTCCGGTGATAACCAGGAATTGTGGACTTTGTTGGCAGAACTTGGCTTTGCGATTTGTTCTCGTAAGGGTGTATCCACGTAGAAATGTGATGTTCAATGCGAACAGACAGCTGATGAACTAGTTAGTGCTGCTCGTGTTGAAATGTACATTTGTGTTGCACCAACATCAGTGGTGGCAGCTCACATCGACCGGTACCTCGAACTGCTGCGTGAAATTGTACTCATTTCGTACCAGTACATTGTGTTAAGATTTCGTTTTTGCGTTTTTCGTAAATCGAGGGGCCCTAGCCTCTGAAACCAGTTGACTATGAAGGAAAGCTGCTCTAACGGGAAGAAAGAACTTTTCGCCCGTGAAGTATGGGTAGAAAGAGATGAGACCTTTTACACAAGATGAAACATACATGTATATGGTGCTTTTCTTGATGCAGATGCGCTTGGAGCCAAATGGTTACACAGACTCAATCGGTAAAACGGATTCGGTGTCAAAAATTCCCAAACAATCTTGTTGTCAGTTCTAACCAGGCGTTACACTGCCACAATATGAACACCAATAGCATTGAGAATTACCGTAGATGCAAATTCTTACACCAACGTGAGGATACAAAACCAGAAAGATTTTACGTGCTCAGTCGACAGTTTGATACAGGGTCACAGACGCGATATGCCCATGTGGCATAACTTCGAAGATCATATCCTGATAACCATAACAGTAGGTCGGTCCAAACGGATTGGTTGCGTTCACCGAAGAACTCCGGTTGAGAACGATCGGGAGAGACTCTGGAGTCATGACGAATGCCTGGATCTCTTCCCACTGAAAACAAGAGCGAATAGTAAGAAATGGATAAGAACTCTGTCAATCGGAATAACGCCGTTAAGTCTACAAAAAACCAAGAACACGGCGAAGGTACTAACTTTTGAGAACGAAGTCACGATAAGTGGTTCAGTTTGGTCTAACAAGCACATCTGTGTCTGGGCAAGGTCATCAACGAAGGTGTTGCTCTTCATCAGCGGAATTTTGAAGTGGCACCGGTAATACAGACTGAAATCGTAGTGTCCCGGATAATTCGTATGCAGGACAAATTTCTTGGCACGCTGGGTCACGGCGTCAAACAAAATATCCTGGAAAAAATACAAGATGGAAGTGAAACAGTTGCTACAGTGAAAACCAGCTCACAATTCCAAGAGTAAAATAATTGAAAAAATAATCCGATCGTTCGTTGGTTCGATTGAAGTTTCGGTCAGGCGGGGCGTGAATTTTCATCTTGTCTTCAGCTTTATAGAAAACTTTGGCTGGTGCTCCAAGGAGTGACAAGACATCTTGAACTGTGCTGCCGAAACATACAGTACGGACATCTTCTTTAACTCGGTTTGGAGCTGAAGACGGTCCGTCATCAAGACCTGAGTGTAAAAAACAAACGTTTCAACGGATTACCAACAAAATTACCCGGTCCGAACCAATGCGTGTGAAAAATCAATGAAGTACCTTCATATTGTAAATGGACTTGAATTCCGACGGTTCTGGCATTTTCGCGAACCACATCAAGACTGTTGGAATAAACACCGTTGTTGAGGCAATACCAAGGTAATTCAAGGTCCCTGCAATAAAACAAATTACTCAATAAGATCGACGAATATTTTGACGAGAAATCAAATTTGAAATATGTCGGCTGTCTTCAAGGTCTGAAATGGATCGTGATAAGGAAAAACAAGGTGAGAAAGACCACAATTGGAATGTACATTGAATCTCAGTACGAAAATTAAAGCATTTCCATTTCCGGTGGGCACTCACTTTGCATCTGCAAGAGTATTTCCGCTGAAGACGTACATTCGAGTGAATGTGGCCAGATTCCGGTTAGGAAATTGGGGAGATGCTCTCTCAGCTGCATTTGTATTTGTCGAAGCCGGAAATAAGAAGGATAACCCACGAAAACTGAGAAGAAATGCCTGCTG
>JAQIWT010000890.1:0-14141 GCA_034696485.1 Isohypsibius dastychi | reverse complement strand
AATTCGACACGGTATTCGTAAACCATTGCATCCGGCGCGGCGTTGAAGTGAACGACATTGCCGAGAAGCTTCACTCTAAAAAGCGTTTGAAATTAACCACAAATAAATTTCAACCGAAAATCAAGAACTCAGAACATCTAATGGTAGAAATCAATGAGGTGTTGCAGAAATATATTCAGAGGACTCACTCTTTGCCGGTTTTTCCAGTCGGTTTTGACACGAGTTTCTGCGCTTTTTCCCGACGAGCTTGCTCAAGCAGGGCGTCCTCCCGGCCAGTAAGTGTTCCTTCTCGATGGTATTCACTGGATTCTGGGACTCTCATTTCGGCAAACTTCTCTTGAACAACTTTTATCGGTGACGGTGGGTCGACTTGCTTTGCGGCGTGCTAAAAGTAAGGAAAAGTATATTCGTGAAGTTTGGAATTTTGTAAGTACATAACACTGAGCAAATACGTAAGATAAACAAATTCTCGAAACTTACAAATATAACAAAATAAATTGGACGAAATAATTGGAATTTCGACAATTAAACAAACGTGCGCTGTTATGAATCTCAAGGAAAATGGATGAATATTCTAAACTTGTTTAGGAAATCACCAGGTAGAATTTTCTATTATATTAGAATTTATTATTGAGAGTGTTCTAAAACAGTTTATCAGAATCCAACTCCAGATTTATTTTAATTCACCCTCGAAATTCCAAAAATTAACTTGGAAAACTGTGACTACACATTCGAACCTGATCAGTTGCTTTGGAATCTGCGATGGTCCCATTCTGATTTTCAACTTGAACTGCAACCTGCCGCATACGAGACAATCCGCGTCCTACTCCCGGTGGTTTCGGTGGGATATTGAAAACTGGGGTCCGAGGAGGTGATTCAGATGCTGAATTTTCGGCACTGGAGGTCGACGCAGCATCCGAGGAGTCGCTGATGACCTGTGGTGGAACCCGACGAGACAGGCCTCTCCCCAATCCAGCCGTTTTTGTCGCCATTGTTGCAAGTAGCGGAAAACAAGCGATGTAATAATAACGGTTTGTCGGCAGCTTAGTTCGTCGTTTCAAATCAAATTGATCTGTGGCGGTAACTAGAATGTTCCTGATTTATAAGGGTTAGCCGTTTGGATGAAGCGAAATGAAAAACGGTTTCAAAATGAGTAAAGCAGAGCTGTCTCGTTTCAGAATCTTGATTCTGCGAATCAGGGATGCAGCCTATTTTGTAGAAAGATCCTGTTTAGCATCGCCATAATAGAACAAAGGTGGATTCGAGACAGGTTGGGGGCATGTGTCTTTTTCTCTCGGTTTTTCGTGAAAAGTGACCTGCTTCTATTCTTCCATAAGCTACAGGGAGTTAATCAGGGATCCCGACTGAAGACATTTTCAAGGCATCGAATAACCATTGAGACAAACAGGAACGTAAGTAGTTGTTGAATAAAATCACTTCTCGCAGTCTGAGTTTACTTGTGATATACACTTGCAAAACAGCGGAGGTTCACGGATAATCGGCTTATCAAACCTGAGAAATGGTAAAACCAACCGACATCTTTTGACGGCCACTTCCATTTGATGATACTGTCTACGTTTGCAGACATCATACGATTACATGGTGCTAGAAGTTTTTCCACCAACAACTTGAAGCAAATGGATGGCTGATTCAGTTGCTATCAAACGTTTAATTAAGTTGTGTTGGGCCGGTTATTTAATTATCGCTATAAAGTGAAAGCGAATTGCAAGTGAATAAAAGAAAAGGCACTGTAATATTAGAAAAGTCCATCAGGTAAAACACCCTGAAAAGGGATATGCGGGAATGTACAGGCAACTTTTTGTTCCCCCCCCCCCAGGGGGGGGGACCTATAAATCGCCCATTCTAGGCCAAACAGACCGAAATGTTCAAATCTTTTCCTTTGTTCTCGAGGTCAACTCGAGGAAAGTATGAAGAATGTAAACTATCGTCCCCGAGCCAGATGCTCGTTGAACAGATTGCGGAAGGTTGCCGTAATGTTTTAAATTTGGAACTTGAGGCATTTAGGCATTAAGAGTGGAAGTCAAAGATGAACCAACCATCCATTCCGAAAAGTTGTGTTACGAGTAGTTGCCTAGGTTTCCGGCCAATCGTTATTAAAAAAGAATCCACATACATCGTTGACCTTTAAAATTATCTGAGAATTTAGAACTGGTAAGAATCGAAAATACAAAAACGCGAGTTTCGATGAATTTTTTTCTCCTTTTTATGGAATTTTTCTCGATTTTTTTTGCAAACTGACAGAGGAGTTGAATGGAGATTCTCGATCCTGAATCCTCGGTTATATCCAAACCATTCACTGAAGACGAAATAAAATAAGACGTTGCTACTTGGATACAACCTTCCGCAAAACCATTCAGAAGCACAATTCGTGAAACCATGCCCACCGGCTCTACACCAATTTCAACAAGCAAACTTGAAAGTCATCCGAAAGGCTTCCGAACCTACCTTTCTGCTTCAATCAAATCGATCCAGTTCGCGGAGAAATGATGAGCAAAACCAGTACGGCCACACTACGGACATACACTGTGATTACTTAATCAAAACTTGGTTAAGCAGATTCCCTAAGAACTCTCGTAGACAACGGCGAAATACTCACTGCGCAGCATCACGTTCTTGGTAATCTCGCAGTTTCGTGGAAATCTACGCAGCGTGTTCCAAAGTACCGTAAAATCCGGATTAAAGCCCCAGCCGAAATACCGCCCCCCCCCCCCCGAAATAAAGGCCCACTTCCGGCAGCTTCAGTGAAAATAAAAACCCCCTCGTAATAAAGCCCCATGGGCGTTTATAAAATGCGCTGATTTACGCATACATCCTTAGCGTACCACCTGTGTCGGTGATTATGGCATCGTCTCTGCATCAGATTAGAACTAAAGTCTTTTCCTTCGTGATTTAAGTGTTTCTCCTCATCGTGGAGCTCACTGCAGCTGAACGATTCTTGCTCATAAATAAAATTTTAATTCAGAATGTTGGTTCTTGGCCGTTTCTTTGCAATAAAATCCAAGACGAGACCACACTGATCAGTCCGACGTGCTCACTTGTTGGTTGAACTAACGTCCCCTGTAAAACTCGACAACTTAGCTCAAACCCAGTCAAGTCAAGTTGTGCTTTCGTTTCTTCATTTCATTCTGCAAGTCACCCCACCTTCTGAGTTGCCAACACAGCTGATTGCTGACAAGTCTATAAATTAAGACAGTAGCTTCTGCTGGTCGATGACTGATTTTCCCGTGAAACGACTGAATGAAATGAAAGACATTTATTCTCCATGAGATACCTCGGTCTAATGAAGTCAAAATCGGACCAGGCGATACTCCATAATGGCTCCTGTGGATATTGCGGGGAGTAATTAGATCGTTTCTTTGATAATGCTCTCATTCATCCTTTCCGGATGCGATGCGGCGTCCAGCGTGTCCCACAACGTGGTCCCCGGGGACCGCCGATCATCGAGCCGCTGTCTTCAATCTGCTGCAATGGTTGCGGTTTTCAAATAGATGAAATGACAACATTTTTGACCTTTTATAAAAGTTTTTAATGGTGTGTTTGTCATTCTATATTACATATTTGGGACGATGATAAATTGGAGCAACTCACTGAAAAAAACCAGGACCAGCCTTTTGAAACACTCGAAAATACTTAGCCAACTGAATTTATTGGATTAGAAAATATTGAAAACTGGTGAAAAGACTTTAACGAAATGCACTCCTTAATTCTTCGATGGTAACATATAACTTTAATGTTAAATCATTCATTTTTGATAAGATTGTGTGTGGGTACCCCGAAACGGACGCCGTCCGAGCACGAGCTGGGGGGGGGGGGTGAATTTAGGTCACTGCCATTATTCCTCTTCATTTGTTTTCATTGCAAATTTCACCTTTCCTCACTCTCGTCCTCCGTTTCGCACCTTTTTTGTTTTCTTTATTTTTACTTTTTTCGTTCTGAAATCTCGTCCACTGGATTGTTTTCTGTGGATCTCGCGTGCTTGTTTTGGAAATGGCCAGTCTGCTCACCTTCCTCAGCTCCTGCAGGAAGTGACCTTTTTCCTGGTTTTGGCCTCGTTATTCCCTGATGTTCTTTCGCCGTCCCGAATCATGGTTGCACCTCCAACCAAACGCAAAAATTCTTCGTCTGAGTCAAGTCTTCCAGTTTCAAAACGAATGCCGCAGCCCGACCATCAGGAGGTACGTCAGCAATTTCCTTGGTGTAAGTCCAAAATAATATCAATGTTTACTTTGCAGGAATCTGAAAATGAGGAAAACCAGCCGTTTGGCACCCAACAGATTGCTCCGAAAGTGAAGAATATCTCGACAACTCTCGAGAATGCTCCAAACACATGGGCTAGGTCCATCGCCATGTATTGGGAATGGAACGCACGATGCTCGAAGCTACTTCCGGTGTTCCTCGAGCGAATGATCCAGCAAATCAACCCCAGTTTCAATTCCATCGAAGGTCCATTCCCGGAATTATGTAGCATTTGTGGAAAACCTGCATGTGAAGCAGGACATGACTACAAATTGTGTATCGGACCTTGCAAACGGCGTTTTCATTCCACATGTTTATCTGCTCAAGAAACCGTGTTGTTTTCCGATAGTTGCTGCAGCGATTGCCAGACAAGTGAGTCGATAACATGGTGTTCAAATTGAATTCTTCGGTATATGTTCGGTTTTAGAGAGCTGGTCCTGTTTCTTCTGCAAGAAGGTGGATCCAGATCCGATGAACAAAATCTCCAACTGCCCATTTCCGGGTTGCAATCTGTTCTTTCACAAGACATGTATGCAGAAAATGCAGCCGGATCTACCAAAAAGCACCGAGAAAATATTGCGTGAGATGAAGCGGTCCGTTTTCAGTTTGGGCAAAAAGAAGAAAGATCCGTTGATTTGTTCTCGACATCGATGTCTGACCTGCGTGGAGATGCAGCGGGAACCGAAGGACGATGCAGAATGGAATTCGCAAGAGCAACTCCTGATTTGCCGGAAGTGCCCGAATGCTGTCCATGCGAACAATTTATGTTTTCCAGCTGACTTCCGGCGGAATCAATTCAACAAAAAGATCATGACTTGCTGCAATTACGATTTAGATGAAACCAGGTTCACCACTTTGGACGATATGGAGAAATATCTCAAAACTGACGCCATACAAAAACAGTTTTTCGTGTTGCTTGGTTACCAGTTGGGGCCTATGTGCGTCGTTTGTGGCAGACCGGAAACCCAAGGTACAGTAGTGCCCAACTTTTGTTCCGGTAATTTCATTTCTGTATTCTGTGTTTTTCAGGATTATTTCGGCGGTGTTTGGTATGCTCAGTGACAGTTCATAAAATTTGTATTGAGTCCAGCGGCGGTCTTTTAACGAAGTCAGAGTGGACCTGTCGGCTTTGCGCTCATTCGCCGAAGCGCTCTTCGGACCTTCCGAAACATCGTCAGCTCTTTTTCGTCAATGACATTGTTTGGCATCGGCATCCACTTTTTCTAATGTAAAAGCTTTGTAAAGCTGTTGACAAATTTACTGATTTTTGTTGTCTGCTTTCAGTCCGTGGCCCTGCCTGGTTGTCAGTCTGGACGATTTTCCAGAATCTTTGGTGGATGCGAAGCAGCTGCACTACGATACTCCAGTTGTCCCACTTTTTTACCCTCACTGGAACTACTATACCTTCGCCAGTCCTTCGAAAGTTGTTGCCTTCCATAGTCCCGGTTACGGCGATTCGTACGAGTGGTTGGATTGTTTGGGCCGTGCTACCGTAGGAAGAAACCATCTGATATACTATAAATCTAAAAAGACAGAATTCCGCAAACGTGAGTCTTTTTACTTTTGTTATCATTTTGAGTTAGAAGCGTTATTGGAAACTTCCAAGAATTAGGCAATTTTCGAAAATGTGTATAACTAATTTACTAATTTTGGCTTTTGACAAATTATATACTATGCTCGATGTTCCAGGTTGGCTGATTACTATTTTCCGAACTTTGAGACAACAGAAACCGTTGAATTTATTAGTTATTTTCTGTCCCCAATAGTTGTCAGTTATTGTTCAATAACGGTGCGTTGCTTACAGCTAATGTTTGGTTTTTATTCTACATGAGTTCACTGCGCCAAAGATTTGAATGAAATGTTTGGTTTTCTGAATTTAATTCACAGTTTCTTAATTTACATATTCCAGATCTCGACACAGTCCGTTCATTTCGAGACAAAGTGTTGCCAGAATCTCATCGGTTGCGGTCAAGATATTTCAATCATTATCCGACGCCTTACCAAGTGACTAAGGTTTGTGAGTTTGTTTTCACGTGGAATGTCCTGTTTCCGGTTGAATTTTCAGTTCTCCATGTTGACCGCAGTGTTGGTTTTCCAGACATCCTGCATATTTGGCCCTGGGAAAAAGCGTCCTGCTGCCGAGTCCGAAGCAGATTGTGACTGCGATGACCTTTGCGAAGCGAATTGTCTATGCCGCGGTGATTCTGCCGACTGCGATCCTTTGAGGTGTGGATGTGGACCACAGTGTCACAACCGATTTTTCTCAGACACCAAAGTTCGGAAGCCGAAGCTTCGCGTGGATCTTCTCGGCGAACACGGATGCGGACTGCTCGCAGATGAAGATATTGCTGCGGTTTGTGAAAATTTTCATCTGTTCCGGACTATTTTTCTTTTCGAGAACAACTGAAATTTTTTGCTTATTACTTGACCCTTGAGTACTATTTTTGGAATAATTTGGAAACTCTCCCTTTCCTAATCTCGGAAAAATGGTTTTGAATTCGGTTGATTTTTTTGTGTATTTTGGTCATTACAATTGTTTGTTACTATTATTATTTTATTGTTCTCATTTTACAAATGTTTTTGATCCGTTCAGCTGCGTTCACGCCTAATTTTTACCGGGTTTTATTTCTATAGGATCAACCTGTTATGGAATACGCTGGGCGTCTGCTTTCCGTAGAGCAGCACCGCAATAGTGAGGATATCAAAAGTCTTCGCGGTGTCGTTCATCATTACAGCTTCGAGCTAGCGAAGAAATGGTATATCGACGCAGAGCACGAAGGAAATGAAACCCGGTTTCTCAATCATTCCTGTGATCCAAACTGCGCGATGTTCAAGTGGAGTACCAAGCCGGGACTCAAGTTGGGCGTTTTCACCACCAAGGATATTTCGCGAGGAGAGGAGCTGACCATTGACTACGGGTATACTTGTGAGGAAGGTGAAGATCCTGGTAAATGTTGTTGTGGATCCAGCAAATGTCGGGGCGATTTCCGGAGAGTTGTCAAGAGGAAGTAATTCTGCTTGCTGGTCACCCAGAGAATTTTTGTTTCAGTTTTTATTAATTTCCCACCCCAGCGACTGTTCGCGAGTTGCGTGATTAATTTTACTGTGATATGTATGCATAGTTCATTTTTATCGTTCGATTTCCAGCTGTAGTTTTGTGCCGTTTTTGTTGTTTACCAACAGAAAAAATTGTTTTGAGTTTTGGAGTTTGATTTTTGTTGTTGATTAATTTAGACGTGCGAATAAACAAACAGAGAGACCACAGAACCATGGTCGACCAATCCGAATGGATGTCAGAGGAGCCACGCCCTTGGTTCAAGTTGACGCGTGGATGAGGGCATTTCGGTATCTGCAAGACCTTGCATTCGAATTCATCGCGTCAAAACGTCCTGAACTTCCCTTTCTTGTATCATTCTCTAATTTAGCCGTGTTAAAAATGAACGTGGAGAACCTCCTTCCTGTCCAGGCTCCACAACCACTCATTTATCCTCCTAGGACATCCCGCAAGCAGAAGCGATTACCTCAGAAGAAGAAGAAGGAGAAGGTACCTCAGAAGAATCCCGCAAAAGATACTGCACCAGGGAAGAAGAAACATCGATATCGACCTGGAACAGTCGCACTTCGGGAAATCCGGCGCTACCAAGAATCAACCGAACTTCTCGTGAGGAAGCTGCCATTCCAGCGACTGGTCAGAGAAATTGCCCAGGACTTCAAAGTAGATCTGCGGTTCCAGTCTTCAGCAATCGGAGCTCTCCAGGTAAAATCATATATTTCTTTGGTCTGGCTTCTTTGAACACTATTGGCAATGATTCAGGAAGCAGCGGAAGCTTATATAGTTGGGCTGTTCGAGGATACCAACTTGTGCGCCATCCATGCTAAACGCGTCACCATCATGACCAAAGATATGCGGGTAAGCGCCGTATCTCAGAGTTTTTAGAATTCTTGTGTACAAACTCGATTGCAGTTGGCTCGTCGAGTGCGAGGAGAAAGACTCTGAAAGCAAAACCCGTGATTTTCTGTGGAACAGTTTCCGTCCACTTCCGGTTGCGATGTATTGCGTTTGATCATTTTTTATGGAACGGATCTGCATCCATGGTATTAAGTAATGTGATTCCTCAGCATTTTCCGGTTCCATTTGTGGATTTTTCCGAATTTGGGTTTTCCAGGTGAATGGTTTTCGAGTTTTATTTTATTCTATTTTGGTCTTTCTCATGTGCATCCGACCTTTCTCGGCATGAACGAGCTTAGATGTTCACTCCTGGTGTTTATTCGAGTTTTTATGAGCCCGGTGTTTTGTGAGTTTCCGGTCAGCTTTTGCGTTTGGTGGAATTGGGTCAAAATGGCAGAAAAACGAAAATATGACCTTTTACAACATTCCGCTTCGCTCACGATCCTAAAAGCAACGCTTCGCAAAATAGTTTCGCCTGGTTTGCAGACTCCGGAGTTGATGTCGAAATTTGTTGATGTTTCTTTGCGCGGTCTCCATCGGCATCTGGCAGCATTCCTCTCCCGTATCTGCTTTCGATACTATTATTAATGATGGAAAAATTTAAGCGATCTCCGGAATCGATGGACAAAAAGCTGGAGAGGCTGAGCAACAAAATGGACAAAATCGTTTCTTCAACTGACTCAAAAAGGTTCGTTAAACTGATTTTGTTCCATGTCTTTCCTGAATCGAATTCTCTCAAACTGGCTTGCGAATTTAGGAAAACAATCACATCCAAAAAGTTCAGATGACCTCAAACGCACGGAACAATCATCAGATTCCGGAATCGAAGTTGAACCAGAACGAATTATTCCTGCGTAAGAACTTGAGCATTTACGGGCCAGACTTCGAGCTCAGCAGAAGGAGAAGATGTCGCGTCCTGTTTTATTCCAAACATTGGATCAAAAATCTACTCCGGAATTCAAATTGTCAGAGATTCGGCAGTTGTTCATGTATGCTTTGGAAGGCGGAAATTCTCCTGGATGAAAACCAACTTGGTGCCATTTTGAACGGTGGCATGTCTGCGTCAAAAACATGACGAAAAAGGATCTCGAGGAATATTCTATCAGAAATCCAAGTCTGGCGCAGTTCATGACCATTTCGGGAAGTTTTCAGCCCGAAGAAGATGAATTCCTTTCAAAGAACCTATTGGAGTATCAAGTTAGCAATCGCAGACTGGCTATGCTCAAGGTATGTTTTCCTCGCTTTGAATTTTTTTATATTTCTTTTCGAGGATTTTCACATCTTTTATTGCAGAATTCCTCGAAGAACGACGAATTACTTATTCAAACCTACAAATCATATTCGGATATTCCACGGCCCCTGATGGATCCCTCAAATTCATCTCCAGCGTGTAAAATGTCGTTGTTAATGAGCATTTAGCGGATGGTATTGGAAAAATATCCAGTTCAAATTTTGGGCTCGGAGATTAGCCACTACGTTCGGACGAAAGAAGTTTATTCTCCTCTTCACACCGGAAGTCCCTTATTCGCTGTGGATTGTGAGATGTGCATGACGAGTACAAATCGTCGTGAGCTGACTCGAATCTCCATCGTCAATGAAAACCTACAAGTCGTTTATGATACCTATGTGAAGCCGTACAATCCGGTGATTAATTATTTGACGAGATATTCCGGAATTACGAAGAGCATTTTGGACCCTGTCAAAACACGACTTCATGACGTTCAGGCTGCGTTGAGGAAACTGCTTCCAGGTGATGCGATTTTGTGTGGACAGTCTTTGAATGGTGATCTTCACGCGCTGGAAATGCTACATCCTTATGTGATCGACACGAGCATTATTTTTAACTTGAACGGTACGTTTCCGGTTTAGCTTCATATCTTTTTTCTTCGTTTCTTGCTTTCTTTTGCAATCGATATAGAGATTTTTTATTCGAATGTCAAAGAGAATTTGTCGAAAGGATTACAAATTTTTCGGTCTCCGTTATAATTCTGGTTTCTTTGGTAGCGATATTATGTTTTCTCGATCAGTTTTGCTTCCTCTTCATTTTTTCTGTTTTGCAGGCAATCCGCGACTCAAAAGTTTCCTGAAGTTGTTATCGGAAGTTTTTCTCTCCAAGAGCATTCAGGGAAGTGGGAAATTAGGGCTCGATTCCGTGGAAGACAGCCGAACTACTATGGAACTTGTTTTGCTCAAACTGAAAAATTGACCGGGTTTCGGAGATGTCACTTCCGGATGGAGACTAAATCCGAAGGAAACATCCACAACCGCAAGCATTTCCGGTTCGCTGGATAGCGTGAAAGAGATTCTCGAAACACCCCCATCGAAATCACTTCTGGTTGCTCAGCCCCAATCGGTAATATCTTTTCCGGCAAAACGGAAACAGACGGAGCCTGATGGCAGCGTTCAGGAATTCACTAGAGATACTCCTAAGACTTCGTGCCATTATCATCGGAGTCTACTGAAATGTGCGCGGATATGAAAAAGAAAAACGTTGTTGTTGGATCAAGTAGTTACATTCAGAATGTTGCGGAAAAAGATAAGAATGTTGTTATCCTGAAGTCGGCCAAAAAAGTTCTGAAGACTGCGGAAAAGAACGTTTCCGGTCGGGATTTATTGTTTTGCGAGGTGGTTATGAAATTGTATGGAACCGAAGAAGACAAGCAGGTACATCAGTTGATGAATTTGAATCAAGGAAATGGTGGCTGGTTGATCGGAAGTTGACGTTTTGTTCTTGCAGGCGAAAATTGATTCGACTATGAAGAAGATTTGGCGGTTATCTTCCACCGCGTCTGATTGATCACTCTGCGGCTTGGCGCTTTCCGGTGATTCTTCCAGCGATTCAGCGCTTCGGGAATCTGTTTTGCTAATTCAGTTTCGATGAGTTTCTTCAACAGCGATGATTCTGCGGTCGTTAGTGAGCATGTTTTGGATTGATAATTTTTTAATACATCATGATTCTTTTAGTAATAAGATGGAATTATTTTATTACGACAATGGAGCAATAAGTGTGCTTAGTTTCTCGTTTGGGACATTGATTTTATCCAAGACCTCCGAGAACATTATTGACCGGCGATAAAATTCCTTCACCGTTGCTGTTTCCCGGCTGACTTCCGGTTTCCGGAAGCGGATTGCCACCGAGACCCAAACACAGGCAAATATTCAGCGCGCATATTTTGATAAGCTCAAGGCTTCCACAATTATTAAGACAGGCATCACGATCTTCAGACAAAAAACAATAAAAAAAGGAAGTATTTCGTTCAGTATTTGGCTTACCGCATCCGTCTAGAATGTTTCCAAGTGTCTGGCCAACGAGCGGAATTCCGGGTAGCGCACCGTTCTGCTGGTTGTTTTGTGGGGAAGCTGATGGATTTTGTGGAGCAGCTGGCATTGAATTGTTGGCAGGTGCCACATCTGTTGCGAAATTTGGTGGTCAGGATTTATGAAGGTCGAAATTATCGGAAACAATTTATAGCAATATAACATCAACAGTACTATTATAAAATCGTAATATAACAGAATGTTTTACAAAACAGTAACACCGCAAAAAACCACGGTCTTACTTACCAGAGCGTTTAAGTCGACTGATGAATCCTGCTTCGGCAGCTTGTGATATCAGAAAGGTCAAGAAAATTGTGTTTACGATGTTGAGCATTTTTGGAAAACGCCAAGAGAAATGTTTTGAAGAACGAATTCAAAATTTCAACTGGTGAGGGTGAAAGTCGTGGAAACCTGGTTTCATAGTACAGGTAAATCAGATCGCCTGGGCTGCGGCCACACCGGAACATGGAAAATCCACAACAAATGCATAACAAATCACTTGAAAAGTGCTGGATTGCTGGTGTTACACTTTTCTCGTCAACACGAGTATTTTGTTTCGCGAGATTCGAAAGCATCAAAACCATACAATAACTGGTAACGATAACTGGCCCCAACTCTTGGTTCTTTGATTTGACGGACCGGAAGGAGAAGGCAGCTCCACGATATCAACAGACGGTTCACCCACCTCCGGTTCCGCACGCAAGGATGGTGCAACCGGTTGTGAATTATTCTGTTTTGAACTTGCAGTCAAAATTTCTGGAACTACAACATGATTCGATTTTCCAATGACATCTGAGATGCCGGAAGTTGATGGCGTTTCTTGTTCCATTTTACGCGGTTCGACGCTTTCGACAACGATTTCTGAAGTCGATTTGATGGCACTCTATCTCAATGACATCAAAATGTTCTGAGCAGGTACAACTGGAGGAACCATGGGTGGACCCATGATTCTAGGAGCGTCAGCAATTGTCAACACTGCTTCCGTTTCCCGGTTGATAATCTCATGTTGTTCCAGTTCAGCGAGCCAGTTTCGCAAATGGAGAGCGTAGTCCTTTTCGCTTGCTCGAAGGTTTCTGGTGGAGGTTGGGAAGTCGTCGTCTTTAGTGATCAGAGTAAAGGTCACTCTCGCCTTTCAACTGTTTTTGCGCGCCATGCATTCCCAAGCGCAATCCCTTGACGTCTCTACGATCCACAAACACAAACATCTGGTCTAAAATTTGGAGAGCTTGAAAATAAAATTTGGTCCCTCAGAATGTTAATTCACAAGAAATGTCAACTGTGAATAAAACCGTTAATTTCGAAACCTCGAAAATTTACTAACAACTTCAGAAAATTCGAAGTTATGAGCCACTTAGTAGGGATATAATAATTTTCTGGAAAATCGACAACACGGGACAAACCACCTTTTGATCGGCTTCAGTACATGTATCTGCATCTGTACTGCCGGCACCAGACCGCACGAAAATACCATTGGGGTGGGAAATTTTACCGATCTAACACAGCAGACGAAGCTCAACCAACTGGGGTATAGTTTTACTGATTGCTCAGTTTTTCTGCGCGGTCTGGTCGCGGCAATACAGTAGGGGTACCGTATACAGTAGGTATAGCTGTACATGTATGGCGCGTAACCCAACCCCGACGGGACGATTAACTGTTTACAACTTTGCCCTACACCCCCCCCCCCCCCCCCGATACGCTGAAAATTTAAAAGCATCTTTCCCAGTTCTTACATTGGCTCGGACACGGACAGAATGAGCGATTTTGCAGAATATGAAAGCAAGTTTGCAAACAGCATTTTCATCCCGTACGAATTCCAGTGACCTTGAAAAATGATCGACCACATTCACAATACTAATCGTACACTGACCAAAAAAAGGATACAAACAGATACAAAGTTATGAATAGGCCGACATAAACGAAAAATTTCATTCTGCATTCAGTTCGAGAAAATTAAAGAGAAGAATTTTAATCCACTCGGCTTCAGCAGCCCTTTACTCGCAGTACCATGTGCAGAACTGCCCCATCCGTAATCTGGTATCGCGAAAGCGGTTGGTTGTCTTCCATTTGTTTCCCGGTGAAAATTAACATTTGCTGATCAACAGGGATTCCTTCTTTGCTGGCAATTGCCATTTTCAGTTCTTCCACCCGGTCCACCGCACGAATCGTGATCGGAATAGATTTGCTGGTTTGGGTTTCGACGAAGATAACAATCGACTTCGTATTGTCCAAATTCTTCCAGTCATTCAATTCTCCCTGCATCTCCTGCTCTGTTTTCACAATTAACGGACGGACATCCCGCATAAATTTATTCCGCTGGTCATCAAGCCTCGCCATCTTGTCAAATTCGACAAACATCACCGCCAACATCCGCTTGATCGCATTGGATTCAAGAGCTTTCTCCCCGACACGACTGAAGAAGAGATTCGACTGAATCATGGTCAGCAAACACTTTGCCTCGCAAAAATCTGTCGTCCGAGTGTGATGATATAATCGGCCGACTAGCTCAAACAAGCTGAATTCCCCAAACGCATTTCGAAACTTCGGCAGGAAATTTCCACAGGTAGCCAGCAGGTAAGCTTCCACCGTGTCATCATCAGATCCGCTGCAAACCACCAGA